>RJWJ010001343.1:84413-137039 GCA_004363605.1 Indri indri
AGAAAGAAATTAATTGGACAGCTGAAAATATATATAGAAAAAAAAAAATAGCCAGGCATGGTGGCTCATGCCTGTAGTCCCAGCTACTCGGGAGGCTGAGGCAGTAGGATTGCTTGAGCCCAGGAGTTTGAGGTTGCTGTGAGCTAGGCTGATGCCACGGCACTCGCCCCAGGCCAGAGAGTGAGACTCTGTCCCCCCCTCCCCCCCCAAAAATAAAAATAAATAAATAAATAAAAGTGACCTGAAAGCTTGCTTAGGGCTTGAATTGATCTTTTTTCTTGAACTGTTTCTGATTCACATCTGTGTTTCTCAAGTGTAATTGTAATTTTTAGTGTCTCTGCATTTAAAAGTACAAGATAGAAAATACAAGATACTATTGGAGACTAAAATGTCTTTTTATAATGGAAAACCCTTGACATTATTGAATTATAGTCTAATTTATAGGACTTTCAACTTCATATCTGGATATGTGGTGTTTGTTTCTAGACAAATAACTGACAAATACCAAGATATCTTTATTTTTTGTCAACCTAGATCTACATCCTGCAACCCTCATCCACATGCCTAATTGAAGTTAATAAATATTCTTTCAATCACAGAACAAAAACCAGCATCAGACTTACCTATTTTAATAATTCCTTTCAGCACTGCTTTTTACTGCATCTTACCACCCAAATCTTGAGTAGTGAATGGTGCTCATAATCTAGAAACCCATCATATGGCATAAACTTAAGAAATTGGTTTATTTCCTTCCTGTGCTAAAACTCATATGTCTGTCTAACGTGCAATGTAGGGGAAACAGAGCTGAAGAAAGTGAGAGCTGACAAGAAGAGATGCCATTTCCCAGCTACAGACTGTATTGGAATTTGCGGACTCTCAGCTCCTTTCAGCCTGCTGTGGTTATATTAAAGGTTGATGGGACCTCATTTGATCTGCCGTTGATTTTCTTACTGTGCCTACTACTTGCATTAATATTTTAAAAGCAATGCCATATATGGTTTTACCATTAAAGTTTTCATATGTAATTCAACAGATGGATATGGTAGCACCAATCTTATTTCCAAACTGATAGCATTTGGAGATTGTTCCATATAATGGCTAAAACTACAATTTGCAAAACTCTTTATTTTGGTAGCTTTGCCTTGTAGGCAACATGATATCTGTTGAAAAATCATTCCCTCTCAGGTAATGTATTTTGTAGCCTTCTGCAGCTTGGTTCTAAGAATAGAAAGGTAAAAAAGATAAGAAGCAGGTACCATGCAAATTCTAAATTGGATTGTTTAAGGTTTTGGGAAACTTAACTCTAATATTGATAGGGAGATATAAATACATAACATAGTCTTCCCTGGGAAAAATCACTTAACAATCATTAAGTCTTTGTTGCTTGTCTGTAAAATAGTACTCATCTTGTTGAATTAATTAGAGTGTTAAAATGATCGATTTAAGGAACTTAGCTAGTTTCTTGCATATATAAATTAATTAAGGTTAGTTCTTATCATTAACATATTTTGAGTTTTCTGGAAACGTAAGTTCCAACTTTCTTGGTGGTAGCAGAACATGAGCCTTTCTTCCCACCCTTTCTGGCAGTTACCTTCTCTTGTATTTTTCCTTAAACTTGCAAGCTAGAATTCGTTTTGCACTTAGAATGCTCGATGAACTAGGAAATATTAATATAGCTGCTTCTTATTCACCTACTCAACGTCAAAATGTAACAGACTGATTAAAGAGAAAGAAGACATGAATAAAATGACAGAATACACATTAAATTTTAATCAGTACAGGTTCATCTAAGACATGTGTAGCTGACATGCCGAAAAGGAATTATATTTAGGTCAGGGAGATGGCAGTGTTGTTTAAGAAGCCAGTTGAATGCACCCAGTTAGGGGAAAGGTACCGGCAGGATTAGGGCAGGAAGAACGCAAACATCCTTCTGCTTTCTAACATAGCCGTTTAGACTTTTTAAATCCCAGACAAAGCTGGATGGTGTTGTTAATGTTAATGTATTTGGAATAAAAATGTGTGTGAAATTTAAAGAAATCTTACTGTGGTAGAATCCTCTGGCAGCTTTCTAATTTAATTGAAGAAAGGTCCCTGCAAAGTCTGTGGTGGAAGAGATACCTGAAATAGCCCCTATCTGTCAGATACATGCAGAAAGATGAATTTCAAGTGACAAAATGTTTATTATAGAATGCTAGGCTATCGATTATTGTGAAATGGTAAATATTTTTTTACCATGTCATTTCATGTATTCCTTCAAAGAAGCTGACATGTTTGTCAGAATGAGGCATAAAGCTATTTTAACTGCCTATCTAAAGGTGTTAAAATTCCTTAGCATAACATTTAATGGAATCCACAGTCTGAATCCAACCTGCCTCACCTTCCACTTCTCTTATTTAAAAATTCAATAATTCAATTATCTGTTGTCAAACGGAACCCCCTCTAGTGGGGGAGGGTGAGTGAAGCAAGGATGTGCTAGAAAAACCCACCCTTGTTTTAGTGTCATCAAAGTCTATTTATCATTCAAGGCTCAACTCAGATATTATCTCAATCTCAAATTATTTTTGTTCTCTCATCCTCCGGGAAAAGAGAGTAAGTAGTATCTCTTTTATGTTTGTGACAATTTATCGATACCCACCTTTGCAACATATTACTTTCCATTATTTATAATAATTATTTGTGTATATTTCTTCCAAATCCCTGAAATAGTAAGCTCCTTAAAGAGCAAGGCACCTTGTCCTTTTATTATTTTATGCACCATAGAATCCTGAACATCATTGTGCTAACAGTTATCCATTCATACATTCATGTAATAATTCATTAATTTACCCTACAAATTCTTTATGTTCTATGAATGTTTCAAGGTACTGTGGATACTAAGTTGAGAAAGAAAGAGTGAGACAGAAAGGAGAGAGAGAGAGACAGAGAGAGACAGAGAGAAAGAGTTAGTTTTTGCCTAAAGGGCAAATGCTGTAGAGAGAACTATGCATGTGGTTATGTCATGCTTTAAGTACCACGATATTTGGGATAAGCAAATAGTTCAGTATGGTGTATATTCATGAGAGATGGTAGGAGAGGAGGCTGAAGGATTAGAAATGTAGCATGAAGTCCTCTGTACTGTGCAATATTTGGACTTTATACTAAAGGAGATGGGTGTTTATTTACTGAAGAATTTTAAGTTCCAAACTTATGTTTCCTAATTATGTGAAGGATGAATCTTGGAGTCTGAACGTCAAGATTATGGGTTCAGTTTGAATGTTGTTGAGCTTGAAAACTTCAAAAAACCCACATATAATAAAGAATAAAGTTGAATCTAAGACAGTAGCAAAACAAGAAAAAAGAGAGGATAGATTTGAGAGTTAATTTTTACGACGGCCTGACAAAGTCAAATCGTTGATTTGATGTGGCGAGGTTAGTGATGAAGGAGTTAAAGATGACTCCGAGGTTGCTGGCTCAGGCAATAAGATGGCAATGTTAATGGACAAGGAAAATATAGCAGGAGGAGTACATTTGGGAAGAAAACAAATAGTAACTTTTGAACCGAATGAGTTTAGTGTGTATATGTGGAATGGAGGTCAACAGCCACTGGAATGAAAGGGTCAGGCCACTGTACGGCTAGGATACTAAGTGGCTCATTCACTAGAATGTTTAAGTTCACTAGCAAAGCAGGAGACGCTGGGTTTGTGAAGAAGACTGTAAACCAATGGCAAAAATTTGGGGGAGAAAGTGTGCAAATTACCTAGAGGTAAGTCCTTGAAAACAACAAGGAGGAATTCCTGAGAGGAACAACCCCCAAAACATCTGTCACAAAATCTGCCATTGCACCAAAAGTTTCTAGTATCGCCATTGCTTGGTTTAAGTATTGGGTCCGAAAATTGCTGTTGTGAAAATGCAAGAATATTACCTAGCAGGGAAAATACATCAGCAGTCACCACTTTGGCATCAGTGATGAACACTGATGAAAGAAGCCATGAGAAAAAAGGAAACTCACAGTCATTGTGCATCTGTTACATTATATCACTTAAATTACATGGGCAGCTTTGAGGTTTTGTTATTTTTTAGAAATGAAAAAATATATTCCTCATGGCTTAATGATCTGCTCCCTGGCTTACCAGAGGTGATTCAGGTTCTAAAACCATTCTCATTCTTCACAACAGCATGATAACAGTAAAAATGATGACGGTGTTGACAAATACCATTTCCAAGGCACTATGTACAATATGTGTTGCTATGTGCATTATATATCACATTTTATTTAGTCCTTTTAATATTCCAGAAAAAGCAAGTGTTATTCTCACTTCAATATAAGAAAACTGAGCCTCAGAGGGACTGAGTAATGAGTCCATGACCATACAGCTTATAAAAGTGGTGAAATACAGATTCAAACCTAGGTGTTACTGACTTTCTAGCTCAAGATTTTTACCATTACTCATATTGACTTAATTCCTACATAAGAACCAAGAATGGACAGACTGATTTTTTAAAAAAACTTTCTGATTCCGTATACTGGCAGCATCCTCTTATTTAATACACACTTAACAAATCAGATACTGTAACACTTGAACCTTGCCATCATCAGCTCTCATCATGCCCTTATTGCCCTTCATTCAAAAATTCACATCATATCCAAGTAGGATATAATATTTTATAATAATCTTCCATGCTTCAACTGGCAGTTCATCTGAAGCTCATTAGGGATGTCTATTTTAATCAGTTATCTATCTTGCTGCATCAAATGGAAAGAACCACCTTACATATTTTGTGAAAACTCGAAGAAGATAGAGTTGATTTGCAGTTGCATTTAGTGCTGTCATTAGGCTCACTTGCTGGAATGACTAATGTTCATTCAAAGCCAGAGAGTCAGGTGTGCTGGAGCAGTAACAATGGGTCATTCCTTTCAATTAATAAAAGGTGGTAGCTGAGGCAAATTGATATATTACAATAAAACATAATAATTGAGAAAATGTGGAATGATAACATTTATAGACAAAATCATGTTTATTATTTTCCAATCAACTCAAAGTGAACTAGATTTAAAAATAGGGTGGCTGAGCAGACAGTCAGTTAATTCCAAATTGATGGAGTCTGACATCACTTGTTCTTTTCTTTCAAGATGTCTAATAAGTAACATAGGCGTTTTCCTTTCCTAGTGGCCACCAGGACATTAATGAAATATGAAGCTACAATGCTTAGTAGTATCCTGGATTTAGAATCAGGAATCAGAAGATTAACAAAAACTAAAGGTAGATAAAAAATTCAGGAATCAATTTAAGAACCACAGAACCATCTCAGTATATTCAGCATGTAAGTATTATACATATCATTGCCGAGCTGGAATGATCCTGTGCCAGTGTATTCATGTAAAATGTTTTCACCTGTGTTGCCATTGGTGGGAACAACATTTAGCATTTTTAAGTGTTCCAAAACCTTAAAAAAGTTTTGTTATGCTTCATGCTTTAGTTCTACTTAAGTTGGATTATTATAGTACATTCTGAGAAATTTTAAATGGTGCCAGATGTACTCGATGAACCCTTAATTAACCACATGTAAATTCTGGTGGGGTAAATTTAACTGGTAGTTATAATTTACCACTTGATAATGTTTTCAATTTATGGATCATTGTTCTTTCAATAGTATCAATGATCGCACAGCACAGAAAGGAAGAAGAAGAGAAAACACCTAGCAATTTAAATGTGTAAAGGAAATAAAAATCCCAGGACCACCACTCGGCTCTTTATGCAAAAAGGAAGGTCAAGCCTGGAGGTGGCATGTAAGTCACCCTTTCAAACGAATAGCTGTTACTAACATTTTTTGCATCAGCCACATCCCCAGGGAAAGGTAAAAGACCTCAGGCATCTACATGGACTGCCCCCACAGATCATTCATGAGGGAATTCCTTGCCGGCCCCCATAAGCAAGGACATGCACATTGTAACTTTGAGTCTACAGGCTAAGTCTAGCTCCTAAAACTAAAGTCTGTTCTGATTCTCAGGTGCAGAACAAAGACACCATCAAACATTCTTCTACCTATCCAGGGATATCTATGTAACTGAAGCTTTCTGCTCTCTCTTTTTCTTTTCTAACATTCACCTTGTTCGATAGACAGCCAGGGACCTCCAGACCCTCTTGGGGACAAAGGTGGGTGACCCAAGCAATTGCCACACCTGGGAGAGGAGGGAACGCCTTACCAATCTGCCGATCAGAACTTAGCATGCCAACTGCAAAAGAATGTAAAGGTACAATAGGGTCTAGAAGGTGACCTAGAACAATGTAAAGCTAATTATCATGTCATTAGCTTAAATCTACCCTGAGGTTCATTCCCCCACCATGAGCTTTCATAGGGGCTCACGGGAGATCTGCATGCACAGTAAGACTCAGGTCATATGACTCCCAACTGTCCATCAAAGTGGTTTCATGGTGATGTCTAAACCTCAAGGAAGGCCCAATCCAGACTCTATAAAACAGGACCCTAGGCCATAATCGTGGCCTTTTTGGTACAACAAGAGGCCCATTTGTTACTCTTTTGCTCTGTGACAAACATATCTTGCTTTTACTCTGTAAACCTGCGTCTTGCTCTTGCTCTATAATCCTACCTTTCTGTCCTCAATAAACCTTGTTTTGTGTTTACCTTGCTTTTGGTGTGTCTGGTCATTCCTCGGCCAAGAGCACACCAAGCACCAACATTTCAGACTGCTGACCCACCAACCTCATCATAAGTAAAATACAGATTTCTCGGGCCTCACAAGAACGTAACCATTTGTCTCGCTGTGTACCGCCTCCCTCCTTTTTTCTTTCTGTATGCCCTGTCCCCTTTAAAAACTGAGTTCCCAAATCCTGCTTCAGGAAAACAGTCACAGATCCATCTGTGGTTTAATAAACTTCCAGTGATTGAGATCTTTACCTTGGTCACACATTTTGGGTTGTCAAGAGCATTGTGCATGATACACAATAAAATATAGATAAATTGGGAACTAAAATCTAGAATTACTGGATTGAGACTTCACCTACATTGGGCAGGAAAGATTTAATTGGAAGTAAAAACTCCAGTGTTATTTATTAATAATTGATTGTTAGCTGTATTAGTTTTTTTGTCATTGCTGTAACAAATTATCACAAATTTAGCAGCTTAATACAACACCCATTTATTATTTTACAGTTTCTGTGGGTCAGAAGTCTAGCACACTGTGGCTCAGCTGGTTTTCAGCTTGATCTCACAAAGCTGAAATTGAGGATTTGGCCAGGTTATGCTCTTTTCTGGAGGCTGCAGGGAAGAATCGACTCCCAAAATCACTCAGGTTATTGGCAGAATTCACTTTCTTATGATCATAGGACTGAAGTCCTCATCTCCTTGCTAATTGTCCACCAAGATGTCCTTCTCAGCTTGTAGACGTTTACTGCATTCCTGAGCTCCTGCCCTCTTCATCTTTAAAGCTGACAAGGATGAGTTAAGTCTTTGCACTTCAAAGGTCGATGATACCCTCTGCCTCATTTTTCTGCTGCCTTCTCTTCTATACAATTTATCAAACTGACTCTGCCTTCCTCATCTGCTCCTAAGGGCTCATATGATTACTCTGGGCAAAGCTAGATAACCCAGATTAGTTTCCTTATTTTATGGTTAGCTGATTAGTATCCTCAATTCCATCTGCACATTCCCTTTACAGCAATAGCTAGATTAGTATTTGACTGAATAACCAAGGGACTGGAAAGTTGAGGGGAAATATTTTGAATTCTGCCTCAGACATTAGCTATTTCACTTGCATTAGGGCAACAGAGGAAAAATACAAGCAAATCTTTGAAAATAAGCCTATTGTTGAAGAAAAACATATTCTTTTATAGCTATGGGAACTGAAAAAAAAAAAACCCCACAAATCGTCTCAAGAATTTAAAGTATGTCTCTCCCTCCTTCCCACTATTCATCCTCTAATAAAGTTAATGACAATATCTGGTGGTACACGAAACTTTCCCTGGCTAACGTTTCCACACCTAGTTAAAGAAACTGGTCCTTTTGAAGTTTTATGTATTTAAATACATGATTTGATCAGCCTAAAATGGTGGGTAAAAATGGTCTTCAAACATCAAAATCTTAAACTGTGTATAACTAAATAAAAATAAAACAAATTCTGCAGGCAGAAAATAAAAAGAAGAAAAAGGGAAGGCAAAAAGAAGAAAAAGGGAGGGCAAAAAAAAAAAAAGAAAAAAAAAAAAAAACCAAGGAGCAGACACCTGTTCTAAGTCACTGGTTGGAGATATGTAGGAGCCTTTTCCAGCACATTTGGAGCTTTCCACAAAATATCACCTTTCTGTTGGACTTAGTGTCTTATCGAGGGTTTTCATAGCTTAAAGATTTCCTGTTTCAATAGCTCCTGGGAACTTTTTTTTCAAAATAGAAAATATGCCTCTTAGGCATGTTCCCTGGCATAGAAAAGAACATGTTTCTTAAAGGGGTTCTTTGGTTGTAAATGATGATGCCTATTCTGTGGAAGTGATTTTTTTCTTCTGAGTTTTCACAGCTGGTATTCTGTTCTTCTCTTACATATTACTTTTGGCAGTGACTGTCACTTACTTTCCTGCTGCTGTTTTTAATCTCTGCTGCTGTCTCTGCTTTCTGACATATCTACCTTTTGTTATTACTTTTCTTCTTCTCTCTACACCCTTCGTTACCTATTTCTTCCTGTTGTAACAAACATGTCTTATTTCATCCAAAGTTCTTGAGTGTTTAGGTTAACCTATTGTCTCCACTTCTTATTCATTCAATTCACAATTCAGCCATTGAAATCTACCTCCTCCCTGCCCGCTAGGATACTCAACGTCACTGAAGTTGCCAAATATGGTGGATATTTTTCCATCCTCCCTTCTTGGGCCACTCTGCTACTTTATAGATTTGCTTGCCATCTCTTAGATGTTGGTATTTCCCCCGATTCTCTCTTACTATTTCTTACTGCTATTCTCTCTCCCTCTCTCTCTCTCTCTCTCTGGCTTAAACAACAAACTTATTTTCTCACAATTCTGGAGGGTAGAAGTCCAAGGTCGAAATGTTGGCCCGTTTGGTTTCTTCTGAGGCTTCTTTGCTTGGCTTGCAGATAGCTGTCTTTTCTCTGTATCTTCACATGGTCTTCCCTCTGTGTTTTTCTCTTACTACTATTCTCACCCTTCACAATTCTTTTTCCCTGGGAGATATAATGGATTCTTGAAGTTTCACTGTCCATGTCTGTGGTGATCACTGATCACTCCCAAATTGCTATCTCTACACCAAAACATCTCTCCTGAAGCTCCATTTTTATATTTCTCATTCCCTGCTGTACACCATTCTTGTTACAAGGTGGCTTCTCCAGATGCAGGTGCAGAGACAAAGTTAAGTGTGACAAATGAGTATTAAGCATCAACACCATGAAAGGAAGGGAGTGGAAGAAGACTTGGCCAGAGAGGAATGTCAGACCATGGTGTAAGCCTAACAAAGTCTCAGCCAACTCTACTGGATGCTCCAGAGAAATTACGGCCCATCAGAGGAGTCCTGCCCTGGCTCAAAATTGCCATGTTCTTAGAGTCCCACTTTGCTCACTCATTGGATATAAGCCACCCTAGGATGAGTGTAATCCTGGATGTCTCTGCAGCTAGGGCAGGCTCTGAAGGAACCAATGGCTAGAAGCTGTCTGCTCACAGCATTCCCTGTAACTGGGCACGTCTTTCTCCAAAGGAAGATCTGAGTAGCACATCTTCATGTCAACTATGCATCCTAAATGTTTCTTTATTAACTCAAAGTTGCACATTCTTGATGTCATCTAAGGTTCTCACTGTTCTTTGGCTGAAATTAAATCTTACTAGTTAATTTATTAATGCAACTAAAATTTATTGAATATTTAACAAATGCTAGAACCTGTTCTAGACACTGGGGATTCACCAGTTAACATAATAAATTCTCTGCCCACATGGATCTTACATTTTAAACAAATAATCAAATATATAATGTTTCAGGAGGTAGTAACTTCCTTTTTCCTCTGGCCTCATATTTCCATGAATGAACTTGAGCTAGTTCATTTTCCCCTGGCCTCTCTCTCTATAATGGAGATTTGCTCCCCCAATATTTGGATTTGGAGGGATTGTAGGAGTTTAAACAGTTAGCAAGATCTTTGAGTAGAAGCCCTAAAGCCACATTCCATAACTGGCTTTATCAGCGATAAGGTTGACATTTTGAAATTCATTTGTCTCTTTTCTGCGTTTTAGTTCTCAATGAATCTAAGCAAGAGAGGATAAGAAAAAGGTATTATATTTTAAATTCCCTCAAATTCCATCACATAATACATCAGGAGGGAAAAGTGCTACAAAGAATAATAACATCAGTGTAAGAGGGTAGAGGCTGATTGGAATAAGTGGTGGCTATTTTATGTAGGGTTATCAGGAGGTACATCTCTGAAGAGATTGCATTTTGAGCAGAAAAAAGCTTGAGGTGACCTGAGTTCACTGGCCTGAGGAAGTTCACACTCTAATATTCACATGTTGGCTTATCTTCTCTGGCCTCCTCTGTCTTTTGGATCTTGGCTTCTACAGGGTTGGCTCATTTTCACACTCAACTCTTTATTTAGTTTTGCAATTACAAAAATCACACCAAGCATTGACAGATTCAGTTGACATTACTGAAGGTAGGTGAGTGTTCATGCAGAGGAGTCACGTCCTGTAGTTTTACAACTTCCAGCTGGCTGGCTATTCCCCTCACCAGTCCCATTCTACTTTGAATTTTTCTCCCTTTATAAAGAGTAGGATTATTCCCTCATCTAAAGCTAGAAACTGACTGCTGAACCCTAAAATGTTATGTTATAGCATGGGGCAAGACTCACCCTTCTATCACTCCCAAATACAAAATTATTGCAGTGTTTTTTCTCATAAGACAGCTCTTTCTATATGGATAATACTAGTAATAGTTATTTAATTATTACAGTTTTCTCTACATCATGTCATAGCTCATATATATATATATATATTTATATACACACATATGTAGAGAGAGAGATGTATGTGTTTGTGTATATATGTGTGTGTATATATATATAAATATATACACACACACATAAACACACACACACACCACACAAACACAAACATATCTTTACATCCTCCTTCAAAGTTATTTCACAAATAAACCTCTTAAGTCATAGTTGAGGGGTCTCAAGGGGCACAAAATTGAATTATGTAACTTAAATGCCCCTACCCAGGGACAGAGCTCTTTCCTGGAACACAGCAATATGAGGGCTAAAACTGGAGAGTCACAAATAAACTAGCATAACTCAGGTCTTCTTTGACTTAGTTCCCAAATCTCCTCTTTCTTTGAAGGCTGTGGAGAGATTCCTTGAGGGTCATGTTTAAGGTATAAATTCTTAGCTCAGTCCTAAAGGTCAGTCATGGAAAGAGTTGATGCCCACCTCTCCAGGCATGAACTCTCTCCATCAGGACACCTTTACTCTAGGCACTTCAGTTGGAGGTCCTGTTGTTTCTGCAGGAGTCTCTTGTATGCCTGTGGTGGCTGAGGGATGTAGTTCTCTTTGAGAGGATTTAAAGATCTAAAAAGTAGGCAGACACCAAGCCCATGTCTTCAGCCATATATTCTCTACTCTCAGAAAGAGTGCTTGCTGCCATGTTATTGATCTTACAGCACCACCACAGGATATAATCAGAATACGCCTATCCTATTTATCTCGTCTACCTGTACTTATTTCTCTTTTAAGGAGTCCAGCTCCAATCATTATGCTTTTTTTTTTCCGTGACCTCACCTTCTGGATAACTAGGGTAGTGACTGACCATGAGTGAATTTCACAAACTAAAATAGAAGGATTATTGCTTCACAGAGGTCTTTGCATTTTGCTGTCCAAACAGAATGGAGTATTTTTGCTAACAGGATTTTGTTTGCCTGAGGTCACAGATGTTCTCGTTGTAACCATTCCATACTAAGAAAAAAAGAAAAAAAAAAGAAAGTGATTCATGCAGTAATATACTTGTGTCAAACTTACCGGGATGGGGGCAGGAAATTCTTAAGGAAGGTGGAGAGCCTACCTGTTTATCCCATTCCCTGAAGTCTTGCTCAGCAATAATCTGACCTCGAGAGCCTTGAAAGTTCTACTTCATAACAATTCCCATTCTTCCAGTTTGAACTAGTGCTTCTGGTTCCAACTTTGGTCTTGTCTCCTGTCAGCAAATGATACCTCTCTGTCTTCAGCTTTCTTCTAAAACAACTTTATTCAATATAGATTCTAAGAGATTTTTCTATGGATCTTGGGAAATTTTAACTTTCTAGGAGTGTTTTGGTATATTTGACTTTCAGATCACTGGCTCCACTGCAACTGAATTATATAGTACTCTGCCATAGTGATCTTCTCAAAATACCCTGTGCTTAGAAGTCATGAAGAAATCTTCCTTCCTTCCCCTTGGAAGAGAGCAAAATTTATTGTAGTAGTTCCAGCAACTCTCAACATAAGAGGATCCAAATAATGATGATGATAACAATATCTATATCAAAACTTGTTTTGAATGTTTTCTTTATCTTCATTATATGAGGTCAGTGAAATCATGATATTGTTAGAGAATTTATCATGGAAATATAATAATGTAGAATAATTTATTTTCTTTTGTAATTTCACACTGTTTTTAAAAAGAACCATAAACTTTGAACATCTGTCATTGCTTACAACCAAATCCCATTGTTAAATTATTGTAAGTAGGATTTCAGAATAATTAGAAATTTACAAACACATTTATGCACTCATAGACACAACTATATATATACACATTTGTGCTTTAATGGAAGGGATCTTTGGTTAAACTTATTTGTAAATGCCATCTCTTTGCCTATGCTCAATTCAGTCCCAGGAAAATCTTCTGGCATTTCAGAGTCTCTTGATTAAATACCGATTCCTAATTGAAGTAATGGGCCTGAGTTTTTGTAATCATGTAATTATGTCTGTGTCATGCTGAAAGAGTGTTCCTATTAGAAGCTATGTCATTGTCTTCCTTTGCAAACATATCACTGTGAAGAGTTATATCTATGTACCTATAGTATATATCAAATTTGATTCACATTTCCTTTTAAGTTCCAGCAACAGGATTTATAAGGTCAGATAGGCATTTTCTCTTCATGGACTGAATTTTCTTTTCAACATTTTAGAATGAGTATAATATGTCTTAAACCAGTTTGAATCCATTCTGGCCTATGTCAGATTAGATGATATTTTTCATTAGTTTTTAGTATGTTAGCAGGCATTATCCACAGATAGCAGCTGACGCACATTTTTGCCATTCTCAATTTTGCTGTGACTTATTATAATAAAAACTACTTCTTATTCAAAATGTATGGATTAAAATTTGTAAAGAAAAAAATTAAATTATAAAACCACTGTCTGTCAGAATGGAATTCAACAAATATAAGTCTTTTAGGTTCTATAGCACTTAGATTTCTGGATATAAGAAATAATAGCAGTAAATGGATGTGAAATCACCAGATGTTCTCTAAAGTATCTTATTATGCTGCATAAATGTAGGAGAATGGAATGAAATGGAATTATAGGGAGTCCTGTTGCTCTGGGAATTATTCGTCTAATAGGTTAACTATTATTCCTCTCACATTTGTTTAGTTCTTAATTTATGGATCCATACAGTTTAGTACCTAACTTGTTTTTTATGTTATGTTTCTTATCTGTTAGGTTATAAGATCCTGGAGGGCAGGGATGATGTCTAAACCTGTTTTTTTCTCCCTTAGCATTGTGTTGCACAGAGATTAGAATTTAACAGATGCTTACAATTCTTGGTTAATTGATCATTCCTTTATTCAAACTGGTAATTTTTCTACTCTATGACCCCCAATGGATTAATTGAAATCCATTTGGTAGCAAATGTACATGGGGACATTGATCCAAGAAAGGAAAGCTTGGGAAGTCTAGGGTGAAGTCATTCATCACGATCGAACTTAGAATCAGTTTCTTAGAGTAGTCTGAGAATGTTAGACATAGTCTATACTAAGTGGGTCAAAAGCAGACAAAATGATAAATGGGGTGATTGTACCATTACATGGGAAACTTTGATTAAGAATATATTACTCAGAGTCCTTTTATTTCCTTCATCCACCCCATGAAATTGTTCAAAACCGTATCAGGTAGGGGCCTCTGGTGAGGAATTGATAGCTACATATTTGGTGCAATAATGAGCACTTTGTGACTTGTTGCTTTCTGAGTAGTCTTATTGAGCTTTGTTTTTCCATGTCAGGCTGTTTTAAGTATCTGCCAATGCGGGCTGATATTCCCAAACAGAGTTTAAACCAATTGAATGCTCAGAAAGATTGCTATCAAGAGACATAACTGGGGGCTGAATACCATGACCTATGTTTGCATAGGATTTTTACAGTGTTGGCAACCTGTCAATTTTATTTTATGGTTAACTACCATGAAATGCTGTAGGAAGAAAATTTTCATTTTCTCTTTGTGGTAAAACTAAGCCTGTAATACCATACTTCCAAATCTCACGAGCTCTCTATCTCCCTTGTTTAAATATTTACACATAATTTTCTAAGGTAAAGTAAACATCAATATACTTAAAGGTTGAAAATCTTTTTTTAGAAACATTAATACGTGTGAAGGTAAAAGAAGAATTTAAACAGTTTTTTGTAGGATAACTACTTATACCATTTTGTTTTGTTTAGGCAGAATCGATTTCAGTTTGTCACAGTTTTACATTCCAATCCTGGAATGTAGGAATGAAATTCATTTTAGAAATGGGAAGCAACAGTCTAACACATATTGCCTTGCTTTTCTTAGTTTATCTCAATTTTATTCACTCTTAAAAATATAGTGGTCATATTTTTCATTGTCCCCTTTATTAAAAAGGAGAAAAACACATCAAAACATCTATTATTTTTATTTGGCATCACTTTTCAGACATAGTATAATGTACGTTGTGCATCTGTATCTTAATTTTAGAATTAAGGAATAATTTTTGGATTTCATCCTCCTGAAGCATAACCAAGTTGCCAAAGGCAAGAGGAGAATAACGGATTTTATTTTACCAAAATAATTCAACTTTTAAGATAAGGAAGAGAGCCTAGAGCCAAACACCGAAAACTTCTGGTACATATTCAATGTGTTGATTCTCCATTCATTTATTCACAAATGTTTCTTGACCTAGCTTTTGAAAATATAAAGTAAATAAGGCAAGATCTATGCCCTCAGGTAGGTAACTCATAACACCAAGTATAAAATAAGTGCTGGTATGTATATGTTCAAAAGTAGACAAGATGAACAGCATGAACCTCTTGAATACAGGCAAGCATGGTTTATGGAAAAAGTGATAACTGAGAAAGGGGGAAACTAAGCAAATTAAAACAGGTATTGTTAAGATTTTTAAAAAAAATTATAACTGTTAAGAAAAAAAAAACTGATGCTTTTGTGCAAAGAAACAAAGCTTTGGAATTAGGGAAGAGTATATAAGCCTAATGTGGACCCACCCAAGTAAGTCATCTGTAGTTGCTCAGAGTTGGCTAATTTTAGAAAGTAAAGTTATAAAGTAATCTAAAACATAAGCAAATTATTGAAACAATTCGTACCTTGGTTTTCTTCTTGAATCAATTTTATGTTGCTAGTAAATGTCTGAGATGATATTGTTAATTAAAAAAAAACTATGAGGTTTATTTTTCTCATGAAGGAGTACCAACTTGCAGTGGCCATTCTGACAGGCTGGGAAACATTACTCCAGCCAGAAGCCAGGAACATGTGTTTCAAGGGAGTGACAAAATGGAACAGAATTTTATATTGAGTGGGGTGGCTAAATATACATATTTAACAAGCTATAGGAGGAGTCATGAATATTTATGAAGAGAAAACACACATGTGTATTTGTGCTGTACTCCTCCCATCCCATCATGGCTGGTAACCCAGTTTTAAGGCTTTTTTCTGGGTTTCCTTTGGAAAAGTCTGTTCAGTTACTGGGGTGCTTGGGATTTTATTTTCAGCTCACAATTGTCATGGAATATCTACTGAGTATAGTATATTATGTGTGTATATACACACACATCATATACATATAGATAGTATATTTATGTATAGGTATATGTTTTCTTGCCTCTCTGTCTGCCTATGTATCTGTCTGTCTCACCAACCAAACAGGAAATGTTTCATTGTTTTGTAGGTACACTATCAGAATGATTCACAATTTTCTTCTAGAGCCAATTTTGTATTCAGATAGCCATTCTCTTTAAAGTTATTAAGAACATATCAAAAATGAGGAATTATGCAATTATTCATAAAATTCATGCTATGAAGCATATTTGTCTAAATCATATTTTTCTAGCTATTGAGATAGAATGATATGCACTTATTTTTTACTCAGTTGTGTGGATAATTGCCATAACTGGTGAATATCTATCTACTGATTTCCAGACCAATTAACAGGTTCCAACTCTTATGTGAACTCTAGGCCTTCTGTCAGAATATCTCATTGGCTGTCAAAATAATTAGAAATCATTAGATTCCCCTCCACCCAAGCGTAAATTTCTTTTTATATTCCCCATCTTCACTAAAGATACCCGATGCCCTATCTCCTAAGCTAAAATGTTTGCTATTGCCAATTATTTCTTCACTTCCATATCTAATTGTTCCAACTGTTTAACAATTTTTATTAAATACAGCCCTGAATTCTTTCCCTAAATACTTCTCTTCATCCTCCTGCCACAATCATGGCTCAGTATTGAATTTGTTTGGATTATTGCAAAGTTCTCTCTTTGCCTCATTTTTTCTCCGCTTTATCCTATGTTCCATTCTTCTAGCTAAGTAAAACAAAATCAAAGCAGCCCATTATATTTTCCACCCTCAAAACCTTCTTTTGGGCCGGGCGCGGTGGCTCACGCCTGTAATCCTAGCACTCTGGGAGGCCGAGGCGGGCGGATAATTCTGAGCTCAGGAGTTCGAGACCAGCCTGAGCAAGAGCGAGACCCCGTCTCTACCAAAAATAGAAATTAATTGGACAGCTAAAAATATATATAGAAAAAATTAGCCGGGCATGATGGCGCATGCCTGTAGTCCCAGCTACTCGGGACGCTGAGACAGTAGGATCGCTTGAGCCCAGGAGTTTGAGGTTGCTGTGAGCTAGGCTGACGCCATGGCACTCGCCCCAGGCAAGAGAGTGAGACTCTGTCTCAA
Source organism: Indri indri (assembly GCA_004363605.1). NCBI lineage: Eukaryota > Metazoa > Chordata > Mammalia > Primates > Indriidae > Indri > Indri indri. Next base: position 101,578 of record RJWJ010001343.1, read on the forward strand.
AAAAAAAAAAAAAAAAAAAAAAAAAAAAAAAACCTTCTTTTGTTTTCTATTACCTATAGGAGAAAAAATTTAACTTCTTAGGAAACCGTATTGAAGAGTCTGGCTCCTGGCCAAAAATCCTGTGTGTGCTCTTTCAGGCCTGACCACAGGCAATTGAAAGACTTTATGTGGCAGGTCTCATGGTGGAAAGCTGCTCTCCTCACACCAGACTTGGTGCACAGCCAGTGCTCTGCAGTCTCTGAAGGGAGTTGCACTCAGGACCCAGCCCCCCTCTGACTGGCCATGCTCGTATGCATATCTGTATTCCTCTCCCAGGTGCCCATATTTGGAGGTCTCCTTATTGGAGAACCTTAAGGACATTTTCCTCACTCTGACTCAATGCTCAGTACTTTTCCACTTCTAGCCATTCCTTCTCACCCTTCCCTCCTGCACCTGGGTGCATAAAGCCTTTTGTTCCAGGGCCACTCAATAGTGAGACAACCCCCTCATCTGTGCTAATCCACCTGACCCTTGACTGAGGTGCTGTTCCATAGGGGAAAATGGAAGCGGGGAGTCAATGCTTTCTCTGGTGTTAGCCTTTCTTATATCCTCACGGTAAGGGATAAAAAGCTTTACTGTTACTTTCATTTTGGCTCGTTGTTTTTAATTGGCTAGTGTGACATCTGACAGCTCAGCTCTCTCCAGCACACCTGATCTCCTGACAGATTGAGGCTGTGAGTACGATAGCCCATTAAGCATAATTCCCTTCTGGGGAAGCAAAAAGCCTGAAAATCCTGTAGGGCACTTTAGGAGGTGCTAGCAGAGTCCACAGGGCACTCTGGAGGGATGATAAGTGGATTGTTTGCAAGAGTTTGAGGTTTCTGTGGGGCACTTTACCAGTGGGTCTTGGGAAGTGCTAGGAAGTTGTGGGGCATTCTTGAAGGATGCTAGCAGATTGTTTATGTAAGTTCTTTAGTTTGAAGAGGAACCTTTGGAACTTCTCTTTAGCTCCTGCCTCTCTGGCTAGGCTCAACCAGTGGGTCAGATAAATAAAAACAAAGAGGTTCAGAGAAATCTATGGGAGGAGTTCCTTTGCCACTGCTTACGGAACCAGAGATGGAACCAGAGAAGGCCCCTGGGCTCCCACGAGCCGAGGAGCTATAAGCAGGTCCCTGGAACTGACAAACACCCTGTAGTGCAGGAAGTTGTTGAAACTTCAGAAGAGAGGAAAAAAAGATGAAGAGTGCTTCATGAGTGCTTTGCCCAGTGGTCCTGAGGAGACCACAGAGACTTAATTAGATCCCCTGTGGAGGTAATCTTGCTAAAGCTAGTAAAAGAGAGTGGCATGGGATGGATGCATTACTACAAACCCTCTCTCTTCAGGGTGCCCAGAGAGCAGTGGCTGCCAGGATATCAGAATGCAAGCAGCAGCCACAGCCTCCTGGGATCTACCCCGCTCTGGGGAAGCCCAGGCTCTTCTTAAATCAACTGGCCCTGTAACATCAGACAGAAAAAGCTGTCTGCTCCCTGGCCAGTTTCTTGGACCAGCTTCCTCCCCCACAAAATTTGTGGCCAAATTCTGACAGGTGGCTTCTATAACTTATGGGGTGGTCTCTCTGCCTTTTCCTGTGGAAAGGGCTTGGAAATAGGTTTGAGGACCCCGCTAGCTTTTGCACTGATGTCATAGTTTTTGAAAATAAACAAGACTAGGGATTAAGCCGATGGCCCTCAATCCCCAGGAGTGATAAGAGGCCCTATGTCACGATTAGAGTTCAGTGGGGAGGAGGAGAATGACTCTTCCTGGGCTTTCTGGATTCTGGTGCATGAGTGACTGATGTCCCTGCAAACTCTGGCACCAAGATGAGTGGAAAACAGTTGATGTTCTCTGGTTTAGCATTTGACGCAATCACCGCCGGGACTCTTGTCCAAGTTCAACTACAAATAGATCCCTTTGGGTCTCTATGAACCTCCATTGAATGGCCCCACTACTGAATGCATTTTTGGTATTGATATATTATCTATGTACACTTTTAAAAAAAAATTTCAGAATATTACGGGGGTACAAATGTTTGGTTACATGAATTACTTTTACACAGTTTGAGTCAAAGTTATAAGTGTGTCCATCACCCAGATAGTGTGCATTGTACCTATTAGGTGTGAATTTATTGATGTACGCTTCTGTTAGCCTTTGCGCCCAATCTCTGATGGGGATTGGTGTTGTTAGGGCCATTTTGGTGGGGCACATGGAAGACTGAATCTCCTGGACTCATAAACCAGAGCTGATGGCCTGGCCATCTGATTGGGCCATTGGCAAGCCTCAGATTGACATATAAAACAAGCCTGTGTGGATGAGACATTTGGATAAAAATCAGTTCTGCTCTTAAAGAGTTTTTTTTTTTTTAAACCCATGTGGATGTTCACCAGAGGCCCCTAATCGAGAGAATATAATCAATTTCTCAATTACATAATTCACTATATATAACCCACTTTCTAAGGGAACACTATTCTCCCCTCTTTCTTTCTTTGTCTTTTTTCTGTGACCCTGAACTGTAGGCTGGCCCAGGCCATTTTTTATCTAGTGTCATTGTACAGGCTCTTCCTTCTATCTTTAGTGCTCTTTCTCCCTTAGTAAACTCCTACCTAGCTTACAAAACCCAGCCGAAATATTATCCTCAATGTCAAGACTTCCTTGTATTCCTCATTTAGGATTTCAACTCTGACAGCCCTGCTGTTTCTAGAACAAAAGTATCATAATAGCATTTAGACAGAGAAATAGGGATTTTTAAATACACTAAGTTGTCTCCTAGTAAGGCTGTGTGTTTCTTTAGGAGAGGTACGATGTTTCATTGAATGTGTTCTTTTAGGTTTTCAACAACATTTGTTGACTAAAAGTATAAAGAAATAACAAAATCCTGAGTAGACTGATATTATTTCTCTATATAACTCATAAATCAGACCATGCCACAAATAATATTGTCCAAATAGCTGGACCTGCTTAATGTTCACTATTAATTGATATTGCTGCAATTGTATCCACCAGTTTTCTGTACAAAATAGGTTATTAGACCTGGAAAGAAGCTTAGATATAATCTTCTACAACTCTTCAATCTGAATGATAAACAAACCGCGATCAGCCCCCTCAAATTAAGTAACTGGATCCATATCTCACTGCTGACTGGTGACAGTTTTTGTAATGCCTGTTAAGCATTATACTCATTTAAATTGTGCTACAGTTGATGTTTTGCTGTGTGTAGGGAAGAGCGGACTTTTTATCCTACCTCTCACCTGAGCCCGAGAAACTGGATTTATGTTTCTTAATAAACCTTGCATAATATCCTACACACTAATATTTTCTTTGCTTTTTCTTTTATCTAATAAAATGTTGTGGTAACATTGCTTTATCAATTTTAAATCTATAAAACAGAATTTAATTAACCAATAATGATCTGTAGTTCAGATTATTTTACCAGCTTGTTCTACACCTAATACATGCTTGAATATATTCCTCTATCTCATAGTGCATTTTAAAGTTACAACAGTTGTATTTCTGTAAGACTGGAGCAAATTAGACTTTTTTTTTTGCTGAGTTGCCGTTGTAAATAGCAATTTTAAAATGTATATTTCTAAGTGTTTTTTATCTTGATATTCTTTATCCAAATTCAATAAATGTGTTTAGCTGTTACTTAAGCAAGTATAATACTTATATCTATTATTTAAAGGTGCCCCTTTTGGTGGATTTTTAAGGCTAGCCTTTCAAAATTCTATTTATTTATAAAAGTAAAAAAAATCTGTTAATTCCAGGTAAAATGTAGTTACCCAAGCAGTTTGAGATGTGGATTCATTACCACGTTATCTGGTGACTATCGGGCTCTGGTATAGAAGAACAAGAAAGACATTGTGGAAAGGAAGCCTGGGTTCTTATCCAGCCTTACATCTGAAGAACTGTAAAATCTTGACTAGTTCATTTAATTTATCTGTTTTTAATTATTTCATCTATTGAATAGATTTACTGTCATTACAAGGTAAGATTAAAAAAATCAATTTTATACTAAATTAGTTGTCATCTTTATCTTGCTCACTGTGATAGTGTAGCATCCTGTTTAAGTGCCTTGAAGCCATGCTGCCTGGGTTTGTCATTTATGAGCCATTACCTCAGGCAAGTTACTTAAATTCCCAGTGCTTGTGTTCTCTCCTCTACAAAATAGGGCTAACAATAGTATCTATCTCAGAGGGTTGTCACAGGGATTATATGAGTCATTACATGAAAAGCACTTAGAACACTACTAGCATGTGGTAGCTCCTCTTCCTCTTTTGTAACCACCTGCCTATTATCTATTGCTATAATGACATAGATTTACTAAGAAGCAGCCCATTCCCAAGTTTTGTATTATAGCTGGAAATAACTTTGAGAGAGACAGAAAGAGAGAGAGAGAAAAAAAAAGAACCTCAACGAGAGAGGACTTAATACATGCATACCGTTTTTCCCCACTGTCAGAAATGGAGTTTCTACTGAGGATTAAGTACGCGATGTGGGTTCATAAGGAGGCAGCTTTGGCCATGTAATGAACAATCACAGACATCAATACACCTGAAGAAGGTAATCCTGACCTCTGCTTTACTCACTCCTGATACTCTAATCTCAAATCCAAATCTCAAATATTGGCTTCTTTTTTTTCTTTTAAAGTCAATAAAAACTTCAAAGATCTTTTAGAGCTATAGATTTTGGCTATAAATCTGTTCATTTCAATGACTGTGTTTCAAAATTTAAAAAGATAATTGTAGCATCATGGCCATTAACAATCCTTAAAGATTTTTTTAAATATAAATATATAGATTCTTTCTCTAAATGAAGTGGATAACTATAATAATAGCAACAAAAATAATTCACTGTTCCCAAGCACTAACCGTGTACCAGGCTATATACTAAAGATTTTTAAAGCATCATCTAAATAAATTAACAGAACAATCCATTTTGGTGTTATTTGTATTTGTCAAATGCTGAAATTTAAGTTCAGTGATTTAAGTAACACGCCCAAGACTACAAAACTATAAAGCCAATAGATGGTGGAATCAGGTTCCAAAACCTCATTAGTCTGACTTAAAAGCCCATGTTCTCAAACAATAGCCTATAGCAACTCGCGTCCTAAAGGATAAAGCATCTTATTCCATCTGCTGATTCAGACTTAAACAGCACGTCTCAATGGAAGATGATCACAGCAGCTGCTGCTGCTTGTACCAGACAAGTATAACATTAATAATTCTCATGCGTGAAACAGGTACACTGAGAAATTTGCACCTCCCAGAAGTTGTGAAGTTTAGGGTTTCTCATATACTGTGTGTAGCCAGAATAGCAAGAAATCTCAGGGTGATTGGTCTGATTTTCTAAGTAAACTGTCCTGGGAAAACAGGTTACTAGGAACTAGGTGACCCGTTCAAAAGAAAGTGGCATTGTTCTTGCCAAAGTGGTCATTGATTTTCTCTCAGGTTTTGTAAGGAGTTGCAAAATAAATTTCTATTTGCTACAAAATGAAAAAAAAAGTGTTGGACTTCTGTACTTTAGAAATACAGTCTTAGAAGGGACAAAAATCTAATGGAAAATAAGAAGAGTTTTCTTGAAATTCTTTTTGAGGTTTCTCAGGACAAAATGGCTTAGGAGAAAGGAACTAACTAAGTCCACATTTGTTTTCCAATGTCAAAGAAAAAAAGATTTTTAAAAGCAGTTGAATTTTTAAAAAGTCATATTTTAAGTATACCTATAACTATGTTACAGTCCAATTTGTCATATACTGACATTTATTCACATATTGATAGCTTTCAAATTTGATAGGCCAAATAAATTGTTAGATATTTGAAATTATAGAATAATAAAATGTGTTTTATTCAATGAGAATATGTTACCCACCCATAGCCAAAGGGTCGTAACACCATGATGTGAAATATTACACAGAAAAGTAGTTTATGATTAAATTTTTTTCATTCTTGTCTCTTTCAGTAACTTAAAGCATTAGTTAAATAATAAGCATTTTCCTATATAGATTCAAAGACTTCATGAATTTTGTCTCTAATACTTTAAGAGTATAATTCATGAAAATTTAAACATCATGTATGTCCACGTGTGGAAGTAATAGACCAGGGTAATGTTTAGCAAAGCTGCCTATTGCATTTCCCAACTGAAGGGAATTTGTACTGTCTATCGTCACAACTACTTGAGCACTCTCATCTTTAGGTCAAAGATGCATTTTTAAAAACAGCCAAAAGGCTCATTTTTAGGAAATAATAGAAAGTAACAGCTGGGAAGACATTGTTAATATCTACTGGGTAATTAAAATGTGTTCTTAAGCACACAAACTGAAATACACATTTATTTGACAAGTCACACTGGCTCCCAAAGAGCTCTTAGGAGCTGTCAGGTAAAAAGTAGAATAAGTAGAAATGAGGTTATAGTACAGTATGTGTTAGGTAACAAAAATGTAGGTTTCTTTTTCTGTGTCTGATACATTCCCTTGTGGCACTCATGGCGTTAATTACACTTTGTGCTTCCTCTCCCTGCGCATTAACAAGTTCTTTCGTCTTTTTCAAAATATTGTCACTTAGAAGATCAAGTACTTTTGCGTGTCAAATTTGAACCCATTGAGGACAAGGAAGGAAAAACAGAACTTTTTAGGCGGGCATAGAATGATTAAGTGAAAAAGTAGAATGCAGCATCCATAAAGATACAAAAGGGCAATGACAAATAAAAAGGTTTACTGTTGCAAGGGAGAAAAAACATTTTTTGACTATAAACTCTTGAATATTCTTGTGAACACAAAGGACATTCACTGCACTTGTCAGGTCAGACAGGGTCTTTATTTATTTATTTATTTAAATTTTAAAATATTAAGGGAGTACAAATGTTTTAGGTTACATGGATCACTTTTGTAATGCTTAAGTCCCGGCTGTAGGTGTGCCGTTACCAAAATGGTGTTTATTGTACCCCTTAAGTAGGTTTTTGCCCTTTCCCTCCTCCTACCTTCCTGCCTGGTTGATTTCCACTGAGTTTTACTTCCCTCTGTGCACATTTGTGTTCATTGGTTAGCTCCAATTTAATAGTGAGTACACGTGGTGTTTGTTTTTTCATTCTTGAGATACTTCACTTAGAAGAACGGTCTCCAGTTCCATCAATATTGTTGCAAAAGGTATTAATTAATTAATTCATCCTTTCTTATGGCTGAGTAGTACTTCATGATATACATATACCATATTGTATCAATCCACTCATGAATTGATGGGAACTTGGGTTGATTCCACATCTTTACAATTGTGAATTGTGCAGATGTCTTTTTGATGAAAAGTCTTCTTTTCCTTTGGGTAGATACCCAGTAGTGGGATCCCTGGATTGAATGGTAGGTCTACTTTTAGTTCTTTGAGGAATCTTCATACTGTTTTCCATAGCGGTTGTACTGTTAAGCATTCGTTTCTCTCTAAATCCATGCCAGCATCTGTTGTTTTTGGACCTTTTAAAAGCCATTCTAACTAGGGTAAGGTGATATCTCATTGTGGTTTTAATTTGCATTTCTCTGATGATTAGTGAGGTTGAGCATTTTTTCATATGTTTATTGGCAATTTGTCTATCTTCTTTTGAGAAGCTTCTGTTCATGTCTTTGCTCACTTTTTAATAGGGTTGTTTTTTTCTTACTGATTTGCTTGAGTTCTTCATAGATTATGGATATTAGCCCTTCATTGAAGGTGTAGCTTGCAAATATTTTCTCCCATTCTGTAGGTTGTCTGTTTGCACTGTTGATTGTTTCTTTAGCTGTGCAGAAGCTTTTTAGTTTAATCAAATCCAATTTATTAATTTTTATTGTTGCCACAATTGCCATTGGGATCTTAATCATAAATTCTTGGCCTAGGCCAGTGTCTAGAAGAGTTTTTTTTTTCTGCATTTTCTTCTAGAATTCCTATGGTTTCGTGCCTTATGTGTAAGTCTTTTATACATCTTGAATTAATTTTGTGTGTGGTGAGAGGTAGGAGTCCTGTTTCATTCTTCTGCATGTGGCTATTCAATTTTCCCAGCACTATTTATTGAACAGGGCTTCTTTTCCCTACTGTATGTTGTCATCTGCTTTGTTGAAGATCAGTTGGCTGTAGGTACATGGTTTTATATCTAGGTTCTCTGTTCTGTTCCATTGGTCTATGTCTCTATTTTTGTACTGATATCATGCTGTTTTGGTTACTATATCCTGGAAGTATAGTTTGAAATCTGGTAATGTGATGCCTCCAGATGTATTATTTTTGCTTAAGATTGCTTTGGCTATTCAGACTCTTTTCTGGTTCCAAACGAAGTGTAGAATTATTTTTTCTACATCTGTGAAATATGACATTGGTAATTTGAAGGGGATTGCATTGAATTTGTAAATCACTTTGGGTCTATGTACATTTTAACAATGCTAATTTTACCTACCCATGAGCATGATATGCTTTTCCATTTGTTTGTATCCTCTGTGATTTCTTCCCTCAGAGGAGTTTTGTAGTTCTCCTTGTAGAGATCTTTCACCTCCTTAGTTAAACATATTCCTGGGTATTTTATTTTCTTTGTAGCTATTGTGAATGGTATTGAGTCTTTAATTTAACTCTTGGCTTGACTGTTACTGGTATATGGAAATGCTACTGATTTATGTACATTGATTTTGTATCCTGAAACTTTGTTGAATTTATTTGTCAATTCCAGAAGACTCTTGGTGGAATCTTTGGGGTTTTCTGGATACTAAATCATGTCAACAATAAGGAATGGTATTTTGATCTTCTCTTTCCCAATTTGGATACCCTTTATTTCTTTCTCTTGCCTAATTGCTCTGGCTAGGGCTTCCAGCACTATGTTAAATAGAAGTGGTGACAGTGGGCATCCTTGTCTTGTTCCAGTTCTTAGGGGGAATGCTGTCAACTTGTCCCCAGTCAGTATAATGTTGGCTGTGGATTTGTCATATACAGCTTTTATTATTCTGGGAAATGTTCCTCCTATGCCTAGTTCATTGAGGGTTTTTATCATGAAAGGGTGCTGGATTTTGTGGAATGCTTTTCCTGTATCTATTGAGATGATCATACAGTCTTTGTTTTGATTTTATTTATTAGTGAACCACATTTATTGATTTATGTATGTTGAACCATCCTTGCATCCCTGGGATGAAGTCTCCTTGGTCCTGGTAGATTATTTTTTTGATGTGCTGTTAAATTTGGTTTGCTAGTATTTTACTCAGGATTTTTGCATCTATATTTACAAGAGATATTGGTGTTTAGTTTTCTTTTTTTGTTTTATCCTTTCCTGGTTTTAGTATCAAGGTGATTTTTGCTTCATCAAATGAGTTAAGGAGGATTCCCTCCTTCTCGATGTTATGGAATAATTTCTGTAGTTTGGATAGCAGGTATTTTTTGTAGGTCTGATAGAATTTGGCTGGGAATCCATCTGGTCCAGGGCTTTTCTTTTTTGTTAGGAGGTTTTTTATTACTGTTTTGATCTCACTGATCATTATTGGTCTGTTCAGTTCTATTTTTTCCTAGTTGAGTCTTGAGAGATTGTGTGTTTCCAAGAACTTGTCCATTTCTTCTGCTTTCTCTAGTTTATGGGCATAGAAATTTATGTAGTATTCATGGATGATGTTTTGTATTTCGGTGGTATCAGTTGTCATATCACCTTTTTTCATTTCTGATTGAGCTTATTTGAATCCTTTATCTTCTGTTCTTGGTTAATCTAGCAAGTAGTCTACTGATTTTGTTTATCTTTTCAACACTGCACTCATCAGATCAGATAGGGTCTTTAAAAGAGTATTTATTTTAGGTTTCTAATAACTTTATGAAAGAACTGGGCCTCTTCTTATTCTTTTATGCTGACCAAAAAGCCCTATTTTGTCCAAAAAGATACTGGCCTAAATAAGAACATGATGATATTTTTCTTTAGTGGTGTGTTCAAGTTTCTTTTCTCTTTTCCACTTTTTCCTCTTCCATTGTTGCAAACTTTGCCTTTATCATGGAGACATTCATTTATAGTTTTGGCTTTGATTTGCCAAGATAGCTGATTCTATTTCTCTATTTCTTCAGAGAAGATCTCCAGTAAGATATTGACCACTAGTTCAAATTCAGTGAATTCAAAACTAGAATTATTCTTCCCCATACAAATGTTTTGATTTGCCATCATTGCAAATGATGATATGATGATATCATCATTCTCCTTGACCTAAAATTCTCAAAGTAAACTTTGAAATACTTTTCTTTTACATTGCATATTTAACCTATCACTGATGATTTCCCAAAGTATTTAGTGCAACAGTATCTATATTTCGATGCCACACCCACAATAGATTAGGCCTTTATTATGTTCAATTTGTACTCTTGTTGTTGGTATTTGCCTGTAAAATTTTATTTCTGATTTAAGGGAAATATAAGACCTTTTCTAAATTATGTCACTCATCTAGTAATAAATTAATAATAAATTAAAAAATACTGGAGATACTGATCCTAAAATTTGGGTCTGTAAGTTAATTTAAATTTGGCTGATATACGGTCTGAAATATTTACTATGATTTTGGTCTCTGGCTCATCCTGATAGCTCTATAAATAAATTGTTATTTCTAGTATGCCTGCTACTAATGTAATAGGGTACATAAGATAATTTAGTATTTTGTGGTTGAATGTATTCATTTATGCAAAAAAATTGCTTTGAAATAATTTCTTTCAAATACAAGAAATAATTATAACAGAATATGAACTAGGAAAAAAATTGTTAGAGGAGAGAAATTTTTGTTAAGATTGGGAAGCAAAGTATGGGTTGAGAGAAAATAACCTACATAAGAATGGAAAATTTGTATTGCATCAGACACTAATAAAGATATTCAAGTATAAAAATGTCTTCATTATTTTCAATCTGATTTCTGAGAAAATACATGCACATCAAAAGCAGGCACGTAACATGTAAGATACTAAGTAATTAAAGACCAAATAAATGAAGACACTGGTTAGTACAGAACTGTTAACTATTAGATCTTATACAAATTCCAACAGAGAGATATGTGTCAAATGAATACAGTGCAATTCTAGAACATTGAAAGGATTGAGTTGAAAAAGTAGAATTACTTTTAAAAATATTACTTTGGAGTATAAGAAAAAAATATATAACTATATTTTCAGGTCAGACAGAATCTTTATTGAAAAATTTAAAAAACAGGTGGGTGACAACCAGATTATAATGATCCTAAAGGGATACAGACAGTGCTCAAAATAAGGCATAGACAAGGCCACTCCACGACCACGTTTGGAATAAAAGAAAGACAGTTTACTAACAATGACTATACCTTGTCTTTATTCTTTTTTAGATAAAATGTAGTAAGACAATCATTCACCAAATTGCCATTGTTCCTGAGAGTTTCCAATCTAGAATTGGCCACATATTCCTTAATCCTTCTGTGGAGTTATCTAGCATAAATTTAAACTTTTAAAGAAGTCCGTTCCAACTTCTCCTCATTGAGACTCTCCACAGTTCTCTGAGGTGTGTTCCCTTTATATTGTAAAAGTTGTAAACCTTTTACAATAGTTGTAAATCTTTTACAATATAAAGCTTTTATTTGAATAGAGGTATATTCCTGGTTGTGTTTGCTTGGTGGGCTTTGACAGCAAAAATCGATAAAAACCAGGAAGATATTCAGTCTTAGTGAAGTGACTAGGAATTGTGATCATTCATAATTTAAAAATTGTTTTAAAGCAGTCAGGGTGAAAAACTGGAACCTAAGGAATAAGAAGTAGAGAGATCAAAATTCATAGCAACTATATATATATATATATGTATATACACACACATACACACACATGTGTATATACATATATATACACACACACAAACTCATATCTGTTTGGAATTTAGTTGAGATTTGAGTATCTTATATACGTGAGAGAGAAGACTAATATGGAGTCATGCTTTCTTACAGGTAACACGAAGTAGTGTTACTTGAGCTGGGGATAAAAGTGCAGATAAAATATGCAGTAACTGTGCTTAGGAAACTTACAATTTAGAGTAAATAGACAATTACAAAGTATGGCAAGTGATGTGATATAGGGACCAATACATTGTTCTAATATCACAGAGAAGAGTCCCTGAAAGGGTCAGAAAAGACATCTTGAAGGAATGAAAAGTTGAGCTAAAATATGAAGGAATAAAATAGGAACTGGCCAAAGGAAGAGGCTGACATAGTTGATTTATGGCATTCCAGGTATAGAAAACAAAATGTCAAAATGCACAGATATATGAAAATATATGATACAGCCGAGGCTTTATAAATTGTTGAGGAATATAAGGTCCTGAATAAAAGTAGTAGCACTGAGATAAGAGGAAAGGACACTTTGAAGAGAAGTTAAATAGGTAAAATTGAGTAACTGCTTTCAACATAAAATAAAGAGAAAAATCAACCATGACTCCCGAGGCATATGAGTATCTATCCATGGATGGTGATACCATTGACTAGGCAATAGCATGTAGGTGAATGTGTAGATATTGGGATATCAGCTGATTTTTTTTTTTTACATGTGCCACATTTGAATAACCTAAGTATATCTAAGTGGAAATGTCTAAAAGGGAATTAGATATATGGGTTAGGGGCACAGATGAGGGGTCTGAGCTGGAATATAAATTGATGAGTCATCTGGGTACAGATGTTAGTTTAAATTAGAGGATTTAATAAGGTAGTCCATGAAGACTGAGTAGTGTGAGCAGTGTGTGTGAAAAAAGAAAGAAGCAGGATGGGAAAACTATGAACAGAATGCTGGGGATCCAATTCTAATGTTTGAGGTTTAAACAGAGGAAGGGGAGTCCAAGAGGGAAAAAAAGTGAGATGAACTGGATAATTCCCTAGAAACTAAAAGGGGGGAATTTTGAGGAGGAACTCAGATAATGAAGGAAGTCAAATGAAACGAAGATGGAATAAAGTGTGGACAATAGTGGTGAATTAAACACAATACACCATTGGTAGCAAGTTAACGATAAGTAAGAAAGTGAAGAGAATGAGACTCTGAAAGTGGGTTTGAAAGGAAGGAAATAGGGCAATAAACAGAACAGTGGATAGAATTAAGAGGAACTTTCTTTAAAATGGTAAAAATCTGATCATGTTTCTTTGCTGAGAGGAAAAGTTCAGAGTAGTTACATATACAGAAGAGAGATGAGACCAAGGATGGGGGTCCCATTGCTCAAGAGGTGGATACAGATGGAATTGAAAACTAAGGTGGGAGGTATTCCTGGGCATTATGTCGTAGTAATGGAAGGACTAGGCTCTGGAATTAGTTACACTTTGCTTTTGAATTTCAGCTGTGCAACCTTGAGTAATTTGTTAAATTAATAACAGCACCTCTCCCAAGTCAGTTATTATACTTAAATAAAATGTTGCATGCAATGTTCTCTGATACAGAAATTAATTAACACTGTTTTAGTATAATTATTTGAAGTATTATACCTTAAAACTGGAAGTAAGAATATAAAGTTGATTAAAGCTAGTTTTTTTATGGGTGAATATTATGATTCTGTGCACAGTTTCACCAAAATTTTCCAACTTCTCTGCATCAGGGTAGGCATGACCACTGGTTGAGAGTGACTGAGTAGGTGGCAGATTGGGGAGCTTGTGGACAGTAGCAGAGATTTGAGAGAGTTGTGTAGAAAATGGAAGAGGGAACACCAAGGAAGAACAAGTGGTAGAGAAAATTTATGTGTATGAATTTTGAATTTAAAAAGTTTCTTTTCTTTCTTTTTCTCTTCTCTTCTCTCCTTGTCTTCCTCCCCCTCCCTGTCTTCCTCTTTCTCCTCTCCCCATCCTTCTTCATCTCCTTCATCTCCTTCATCTCTTGGCTTCTTTAGCGATTTTTAAACACTTCTGATACAGGAGGAGAAAAGGCAGATTCATTCAGGGTCACAGATTTTCTTGCTGAGTGTGACATAAGGGCAAGGGGATTGAAGTTAGCCTAGGCGGGAAGAAAGTGAGGAATTTGTAGATAAGGAGAAAATGAAAAGCTAAAGATCCTCAATGAACAAGACTTTGTAGGAGATGGGGATTAAAAGAACTGGGACAATAGGCGTTGTAAGCAGAGAGAAAGATATTATAGAATAAGATTTCAGAAGTAGAGTGATTCTGGGTGATGGCAAACTTGGCATCTTGTGAAGAGGAGAAATTGTGCAAATACTAAATTAAATGGATTCAAGAACTGTGAGAAATAAACATTATGTATATCACTAAGAGGTTAAAGGAGAGTTCTGAAGAAAAGGTAGAAGAAAAATATTTTGGACTTACATCTGTGCCACTGGGGATGGGGGAGGGGATGAGAGCTTTTCTGAACTTTATTGCCCACCTAATCCCCACTTAGACCCTGCAGGGGCCCCAAACGGAGTCAAACTAACCATGTTCGCCTCTTAACCCAACTATGTCTCTCCCCCAATAATTTCCAGATCTAAGCTAAGGAAAGAGAAATATTTCAGTTGGGATTATGGTTGACAGATATTAGATATTTCAGTTACAGAATAATGACTCTCTTGTGACTAAAAGCAACCAAAGGAGTTTTTATTGTGCAAGAGAGACTAGAAATCATGGGTTGAACCCTGGTTTCACCCAGGGCTGGAACTACCCCCACAGACAACGTGGGGAAGAATCCAATTGTTTTTTGCTTTTGACCTTTGGCATTCCACTTTTCAGCATAGTTGGTGTAGCCTTTTTGTTATATTCATAAACTCACATTTGTCCCCTGGTAACAAGAGATTCAAGAGTCTCAAACCATAGTTGATTAAAACTTATGAAAATATTCTGAGAAGATCCATATGGTCAACATGAATAATGATTATCACTAGTGAAAAGTTGGGGTTGTTTTCTGTTCTTGAATTCTAAATAGACTAACCTATGAATATTTCGGCTGTCATTTTTCATTGTAAACTTTGATTCTGCAAATGATTATGATTCTTGATGTGTGAGTCATGAGACCCTTTTACATACTAATGTCTATCTTCTTTTCACAGACTAGAAACAACCACTTTTGGACTGTTCTATACCTACAATTTGGCTGGTTGATTCAGTCTTGTTGAAGAGATTCAATTCAGCATTAGGGCATATTTCCTTTGTTTCCTGTTGGTCTCTCTCCACTTTCACCTGCCTGACAGTTGATCTTTGTACTTCTCCTTGTCATCCATTTTCTAAGGGTGTCCAGCCCAGGAGAACTAAATTGCACTGAACTCCTGTCGGTGCTGATGGACTGGCTGGCTTCCAGGCTCTTCTTGTTGGTGATCTTGTTGGACCATTACGTGCTGATTATGGTTTATTGATGATATCTGTGAAACTGCTTAAGAGGCCAGATGTAGCATCTCTGAGCAGGTGAAGCCTCGCAGCTGGTTCGTATGTTGCACACCACTTCCACTTTCTACACTATGTGTTGCTGTATCAGTGACACCATACCTGATGACCTCCTGAAGGACAAGCAGTTCTTCTTGGCTGATTACTTTCGACTCTCTAGATGCTTCTGCTCACATTGCTGCCTGAATAGAAACTTATAGTAACTTTAGTTCTCACTGGCATTTTTTCTTTCAGTAATACAATGTGTGTGTTTTTTTCCCTCATGTTGTATGCATTTTATTTTAAAATGTATATTTTTCCCTCATGTTACATATAATTTATTTTATTTTAATTTCAAAGTATTACAAGGGTACACATATTTTTGATTACATGGATCACTTTTGAAATGCTTGAGTCAGGGTTATAAGTGTGTTTGTCACCTAGATAGTGTTCATTGTACCTGTTAGAAAGGTTTTTGCCCATCCTCTTCTCCCCCGCTCCCTGATTGGTTTCCATTGAGTTATACCTCCCTCTATGCACAGCCATGAAGAAGGATGACTTAATGCCTTTTGCAACAATATTGATGGAACTGGAGACCATTATCCTAAGTGAAATATCTAAAGAATGGAAAAACAAACACCACATGTGCTCATTATTGAATTGGAACTAACCAGTGTGTGTGTCTGTAACTTAAAAATTGGAATCTTTGAATTTTCAGGCTATGGTAAGGATTGGGGTGTGTAGATTAAGCTTGCCAATATGTTTAGTCTATTTTATTTGTGTCTCAAAAGTTCTAGAAGGATTATAACCAAGATACAGAATTTGTTAAAAAACATTCTTTGAAATTTTATTTCACTTTCAAGACTGAGGCAATACTGATATCTGAAATATCAAGAATTGCTTATGTGATTCTGTTATCAAAATTTTTACCAAGTGCCCTTTGGGGTTTATGTTATTATCAGAAATAAATGTTAAATAAGAAGTCAGCTCTAAAATAAAGTCAACAATGTATTATAATTCCAAAATTAATTTTGTTCTGGAGATGAATGTTTCTATTATTTTAATAATTACTAAATGAACACATACTTAATATTCAACTTCTATTTAGTATGACAAGTCTATCAAGCCTATCTTGTATCCTACTAGCTGGGAGCACAATACTCCATGATTGCTGAAATCCTGCATATCTTAAAAGTAGAGGTGCTTACCTAGGTGACTCACGCAGTAAATTAGCTTCTGACCACTAGATGGGGCTATGAAACCTCTTGCATTATTAGCAGAGTTCTTGCGAACATTTACTTCCACTGAAGGGAAAAAATTATCCTTGAAAATTTCTCTAGAGGGTCTTTTCCCTCCCATTTTAACCCCATCTTCTATTGATGACTAAAAAATGCTCCAGATTCTCTGTATAATGACAAAGCAGCATTATGGTAATGACATGGAAGTGTAATCATGATATAATGTTCTAGGAAGGAAATGGATACATTGCCAAGGTCATCCTACAGTTAATTCTGTCTCTCCACTAATAGTAATAGGTCCATCATAGTGACATGCTAACAATTCTTTCTTTTTCTATTCATTGGTCCAAGACACAACCCATTAACTTCATCTATTTGGACTGTAGACCTCAGCTTCCTTCTAAGATTTAAGAGGCTATGGAAATGTGATTACATTTGGAGTTAGTATATAAACTACTAACAGTATAAGAAGTACAAATAATAATTTTTCCTTTTTTTATCAGTTCCCCATCAAGATTAACTTTGTGATAATCTGCAGCTCCTTGTGACTCTGGAGGAATGAGGGTCACCCCTAAACAATGAATAGCATTGAATAGGAAAAACTGGATATGATTACACTATCATGCTACTTAATGTTTAGTTATCCTTTTAAAGAAAGACTTATTTCACTATGATTTACAAATAATCATTTCATTATTTTGGCTTTCACTCTAAATTTAATCACAAGACAGAAAAAATTCAATTTGCCCAAATATTTCATTGTACGCCCTAATAGGGAACAATACTACTATGCACAAAGTAACCATTCAATAAGTTCTTCTTAGATACATGAAAGATTCATGACACCATGACTATATTTTATATTATGGAGGAAGTGTGATTTCATTTGTATCTCTTACTATTGTCCAGATTTTAATTTATTGAATTATCATAAAACTTAAAGTAATAATTATGTTTTAAATTTTTAATTGTGGTATTCCACACTTCAGACAGATTTTTGGATGCTGAAATAATAATTTAAATTTCTAGAGACCACTGTGTTCCACATTGATTCGGGTATTTAAATAAGAGATTCATGGGCTGGAGTCATTTTAACCTAAGATTTTTCTTTTGAATGTAAGGTCAAATAGAAATGGGTAAATGAGCAGAAGAAATTAATTGTCAGTCAAATATTTTTAATGGAGAATACTTGCGAAGAAAGGCATCATCAGAAGGATTTTTTTAAAAAGTCAGCAACTGGCCAGGAGCGGTGGCTCACGCCTGTAATCCTAGCACTCTGGGAGGCCGAGGCGGGTGGATCGTTGGAGCTCAGGAGTTCGAGACCGGCCTGAGCAAGAGAGACCCCGTCTCTACCAAAAATAGAAAGAAATTAATTGGACAGCTAAAAAATATATATAGAAAAAATTAGCCGGGCATGGTGGCGCATGCCTGTAGTCCCAGCTACTCGGGAGGCTGAGGCAGAAGGATTGCTCGAGCCCAGGAGTTTGAGGTTGCTGTGAGCTAGGCTGACGCCACACGGCACTCGCCCCAGGCAAGAGAGTGAGACTCTGTCTCAAAAAAAAAAAAGAAAAAAAAAAAAAGGCAGATACTTTGGTGGAGCAGGGGCATGAAATGAAAGGATACTTCACACAGCTCTTTGCTTCTAAAATGAGGCAGTTCTAGAAAACTATAGATAAAGAATCACCCATTAATCTCTGTTGGCATTCAAGCCAACTTGATACAAATATAGGAACTAAAATGACTCAATTTTACTTCTGAGGGTAAATATAACCTCAATTTCCCTTTAGCCTGTAAAAAGCTTCTAAGAAATATGATAATACCTGGGCTAACAGAAAGGAAACACATCCAAATATATATGTCTCATTTGCAAAATGAAATTAGCATATTCCCTTGATTTTGACAGCAAGACAAACTCACAATAGAAAACTCTAAAATTGTAAATGAGAAATTAAGAATTGTCCACAATTCTATCACTCAAAGAAAATAACTTTTAAAGGTGTATATATGTGTTGTTGTATTTATGGGACCATACTGACCATATTTATTTAATTTGCTTTTGCTTTTTTTTTCTTGTAATATGTGGAATGACTTTTAAGAATCACTAATTTATCTTTTAAAACATAATTTTAATAACTGTATAGGCTTCTATTGCATAGATATGCAATAATAATTGGACTAGGTAAGTATGGACTTTTAGATAATTTCTTAATCTTGGCTTTTGTAATCAATGCTACAATGATTTTTTATGTGAGTTGATACATGGTGAAAGTCTATATCAGAATAATATTTTATATATTTATTATCATATAATGCATATTATATACCCATCTCTATAGCTAATTACTGTTGTTTAGTATGCAAAAATGTAAACCTTGTACAGTGAAGGAGCTCAGGAAATTTTACCCCAAAATGTTACTCCTTAATACAGAGTATTTTGAATTAAACGTCATTGGAGATCAAAAAGCATTGGAAAGGGGTTTCCCTCTATCTGTAAAAACTGGACTGACCTGATCAAAAGATCAAAGGGGGAACTGACTTCCCTTCCTCTCCCTGTTATCTCAGTGTATTGCAGAATGCATCAGACCTGGCCCAAATCATTTAAAACGTAATACCTTTCTCTCAGGTTAATTTACAAGTCAATCTGTTTCCCCCATCCATTCACCCTCCTAGCAACCATTTATTACACCTAAACAGAATTACCTATACTCCTCATTTTCCCCCTTCCCTCTAAAAGGCATGTATAAAAATATCTGAACTTCATTGGGATATTGGGTAATCGCTCTGTGATTCTCCTCATCAGCATGGTAAATAAACTTTTCTCTTATTAATCTGCCTTAATTGTGAGTTGATCTTTCAGCAAACTTTCAGGGGAAAGGGGAAGTTTCCCCTCACCCCTACAACAGCAATTCAGTCCTTCTATGGATAAAGTGTCAGGTTTGAGTCTGAAATGTCAGGTTTTGGTGCTCCATGGCCAAGAATGACCAGACGCACCAAAGTCAGGCAAGCACAAAAATGAGGTTTATTGAGGAGAGAAAGATAGGATTATAGAGTAAGAGCAAGATACAGGTTTACAGAGCATGATACACATTCCACAGATAATGACAGGACCCATTGTCCCAGCAAAGGCAGAGCAAAAGGAAGGGTACAAAAAGAAGCACCTGGTTATGGTTTGCATCTTAGTTTATAGTGCCTGGATTGGGACCTCCCTTGTGGTTCAGAGGTCGCCATGGAACCACTTTGATTGGACAGTTGGGAGTTGTATGACCTTTGTCTTACTGTGCATGCGGATCTCCCATAAGCCTCTCTGAAAGCCCATTTGGTTGGGGGGTGGTCATCAAAACACCCTAGGAGACCCAGAATCCCTTGATAACTACCTAACAAAAGCATGGGAGAAGATGAGGGAGGAAGGGTTTGTTCAGTTGTATTTTTTAAATAATTGGCAGGAATATATAAAAATTAAGTCTATCTATACTTTCCTAGGTACTTGAACTCCTGATTTCTGAGGAAAACCTAAACACAAAATAATGTGCCCCAAGGCAATCTCATTTGTAATCAACATCAAGGCAGGGTATATTATAGCAGTGAGTAAGAGAATTAATACAAAGGCACAGATGCCACTCCCAGCAGGCCTGCTGACAGTAAGCATTTTACCAATTTTCTCTATTTGGCCATAACTTTTCTCAAGGTCCCATCTGTAGTAAAGCTCCTGTAAACTTAACTACTTTCTCTAGAAACGCAATGAAAATGACCAAAGTTGTACTGTGCTCACCAACATGGTATTACCAAGCAGCTGTCATTACTTAGATTTCCCTAATATAAAAACTATTTCATCACTTTCTAAAAGAGAATTAATTTTTAGCTATACCTTTTTGTTTCTACTTTTTATTTTAAAATAATTTCAAACTTATGGAAAACTTACTACGGTAGCATGAAGGATGAATACCCATATCATGGATTCCACAATTGAGGACATTGAATCACATTCATTTTATTGTATTCTCTACCTGCCTACCTACCTAACCATATTCCCACCTATCTATACCTATGTATCTGGCAGTAATATACCTAAGTGATGCTGTAACAGGGGGAATGGCCTGAAGAAAAAAAATATGGCAAAGAGATTTTCTGTCTCCTTATCACTTCTCCCACTCTTTTGGGGAACTGCATTCTGGCCTGAATGCCAAGGCAGGTTAAGTCTTTTGTTAAAACTCCCAGGTGGCCCAGATTAGAATAGTTAACCACAGTAATTGCCTGAAGCTGAGAGCTCTCTAAAAGCTCTGTATTTCTGCCTATGTTTGGGAAATCTCGGATTTTGAGATGAGAAGGTCTACCATATTTCCTCCTTTGTGGCAAGGTAAACTCTCTTTTCTTCCTCCCCAGACTGCTTGTCCTCATTCTTCCGATTCCACATCATGGACAAGTGGCCGACCTTTTTGTAACAATGAGGTATTCTTATTGCACTTTATCCTATAGATTGTTATAATATGAATATCGTCAGTCTCATTATTGGTGATTTTTAACTCTTATCACTTGATTAAAGTGATGTCTCCAAGGTAAAGTTACTATTTTTCCTTTGTAATGAATAATTACTTTGTATTTTGTTGGAAGACACTTTTAAAGTATGTAAATTTCACTTTTCTTATCAAACTTTCACCCACTAATTGTAGCATCCATTGAGGATTCTTGCCTGAAACAGTCATTACTGCAGTTTTGCCAAACAGTGATTTTCTAACTCCATTATTCCTTACTTACATAAAATGCTAAGATATAGTCATTATTTTGCCACTCAAATTGCTGTAACTCTGGTCAGCAGAGACACTTTAAGATGGTTTCTGTGTCATTTTTTGACATTTCCCATCATTCTATGAGGACTCTTATTTTCCAGCACATCAGTATGTTCTAGGCTCATTTGTATCTTTCTTGCACCAGTCCTCAAACCAATCATTTCTCTGGGTTCCTGTTAGCGAAGAATGGTACTAAGAAATCAACAGGTAGCAAGCTAGGTGTGCTTGTTGCCACTTGCATTCACTGCTTCTAGTCTCACTGAGTGGGCTAACTGACTAAGCCAGGTACAAATAAGGTACATGTGGTGCATGTGCATGTTTCTGTATATGTACGTAAGTGTGCATACACATGTATATACACACATTTACGTCTGTACTTCTCTCCCACACACACAATACCGCAAGTTCATCCCAATACCTCCAATTCAAATCCAAACTCACAGAATTAATTCTAACTTTTCTCCTTTCTTTATTTGTAGTTCCTTTTCTGACAGTAAGAAATCTGACTCCTTTACTTGTTTTCTCAACACAACCATAGTTAATCAATCTTAATGATCTCCCAGAGCTGCTGCCCCAAACCCTTCCTGGCTATCGTTTTGCAAGGATACTTAACTCTCTCACTGCCTTCAACGAGTAGTATTGGAAAAGATGAAAGATAAAGAGAAGAAGAATAGAAGTGAAAGGACCCTAAAGGATTTTTCACTAAATTATTCAAAGGAGAGAAGTAAGAAGGGAAGGGTGTCTATATATTTTAATGGATAAATAATTTGATCAGAAAAATCCTTTACTTTCAGCTTTCTTTGGGTAGTTTTATTTTGATATAATTTGGGTAGTTTAATATATATATATTATCTATATCTATCTATCTATCTATCTATCTATCTATCTATCTATCTATATACAAAAAAATCTTCCCAAAGAGCATGATTCAGGTCTTTGATTAATAATGAAGGCCAATGTCATGTGAAATGATCTGAGAATTCATGCAGTTTATCTTCAAATCATGATTTTTCCCTTTATGATTTGATCATAGATGCATAAAACTCTAGGGATAGATAGCTGGCATACATAGGTTTATCCTTAATTCATTTTGATGTGGTCAATTTTGTTTAAATCACATTCAAGCATTAATGTTAACTCTCCAGGATACAGACTTTTGGTTTTTTGAGTTGTATTCACTCAGGAGTATGAGGTTCTTTCACAGAACATCAAAGATATCCATAGCATTTTCATTTGATTCCCAGCTGAAAGAACATAATGAAATTAAAGTCATCTTCTCTATTCCTTAATAAATGATGTGAATTGAAATTGAGAACTAATAGCTGAAGTGCCTAACTTTTGACTATTTAGCAGAGTTGCTTACCAAATTCATTAGTGGCACAGAGACGCTAAATGCAAAGCAAGAGAAGCCGAGACACAAAAACCATAGTGAAAATTAAGTATTGTTTTGTAAGAATATTGTACACAGGATTGAATTATGTCAAGAAAAAAATGTTTTGCAATCAAATTAAGTTACCGACATTATATTAGAAGGCTACAATGATGGGATATAGGTTTGTATATATTACCTTTTCTATTCTGTTTACTTATAAAGCTTTGGTCACGAATGATCTATCCTGTTACACTGTTTATCAATGTTTCAAGCAAAGAAGATGAGATGCTATGCAGTAGCATTGTAGCACAGTTTTGAATTGTACAGATATATGCATTTATTTAACAAATATTGAGTGATGCCTACTGTGTTTTAGGTACTATTCTACTTCCTTATAGAACAGTGATAAATAAAATATCAGTGACAAATAAGATAAATGAGATAAGTGATAATCCTTGCCCTCATAGATCTTACACAATGGGGGAGGTAGATAACAAACATATTAAATATATATATACACTCAAAAAGTACTTCAGATAATGCGAAGTTTCATTAGAGTAAATAAGGAAGGGTAACATGACAGAATCAAGGTAAGTGCTATTCTATTTAGAAATACTAACCACTGCAGAGTAATTATACAACTTTACATGTTAGAACTGAAAAAACTTGAGACATTGTTTAGTCTAATGACTCCAACCCTTTCTTTCTGCAAATATTGAATCTGAATTCTACAGAGTTTGTGACTTGCCTAAGGTCCCATGGCTTTTTGATGTCCTTGCTATAGAATTCCAGTTCTGCTGCCTCGGAGACCCTTAGTCATAGACCAACCAGATATCCTGCTACTTGACTACAAATGTAGGTGGAGCCATAGAGCTGCATTTAGCTCCTTGGGATCCCGATCTATACAATGATTTTAAATTTAGTTTCTAAAGGTCTTTTATCCTTATCCAATTAATACTTACAAATAGTTTTAAATGACAAAGAATGCTATATAATAGTATTTAAAACAAAATTAAAAAATAAAATAACAAAAATAGCAGTCTCTATCCCCATCTTTCCCAGTGCCTAATTCCTATTGCTAGAGGCAATCATGTTCCATTTTTGCTAAGATTTCTTCTGAAATATCCCTCCGCATATCTAAAGAATGTGCTCATACTTCTATTTCTTGGTTTTCCAGTTTTTGTACCTAACAGTGTCATTGAATAGGCACAGTTCCTGGCATGCTACAACAGCAGGAATTAACACTCTCCTATCGACCCCTTAAATGTACTTGGTGGAGCTGGTATTTTCCCCGATCCTAAAGAAAATTTAGGGGACAATACCCATTTGGTTTATTTCAAGTTTAAAACAAAACTGCATTCAATAATTAATATGCTTGTTCTAAATATTAGTAAAATATTTAAACTTCATTTGGTGTTGAGGCATGATGCCTCCCTTCTCCTGCCTAAGTTCGTTGCAAGCTGTCAGCTTGTACAGTGTCCCCCTCACAGAGAGGCTCGGATTCTTTGATCTCCGCTTCTGCTTCTTTGGTTTTCTATGCTTCTCCTCCTTCATTTGCTAACACCTGGACATCAAGTCTTGGGGGAGGAATGAGAGCAGAGAGGGGCTTTCTGGGTTACTAATAATGTGAGATGGCATACTTACACTCTAGGTTAGGTATAAATTGACCTGTTCTCTTGTCAGGTCAATTCATGGACTCTTTTGATATCCAATTTGACTGAAATTCCCCCACCAGCAGTTCAGTTCCTGGAAACCAAGAGAGCCACCTCCTTATTAGGGACCTTTGTTTTCCAACTGATCTAACTGCCTGGATCTAACATATATATCCCTGGGTATGGTACGTGTCTGGTATGTGGTAAACAGCCATGTATGTGTCTTGTGTCATGACAAACTCTGGGAATGCAACTCAGAAAGTCCGTAAGTTCTCTTGAAGAAGGTTGAAGTTTTTTCCTCTGTGCTAGTGGTAAGAGGTGACACTACTGCCCCTGTCACATAGCAAAGGAGATGGGACTCTCAGTATGTCATTAAACCTATCCCCAAATCCTTGCCTCTCTTTTCCCTCCAACGCTTGTCCTCACCTCTCCAACTGTATTTATGGGCCGCAGTTAGATATTCAGCTAAGTTTTGAAAACCCATTTACAGCTACATTTTAAAATTTTGGGCATATCATTTGGGGGCCTTAGCCCCAATTAGGTAATAAAAGTTCCATTAGTAACATTGATTGCAAATATTTCTGCTGATTTCCTTCTATGAAAAATGAGAATATAGCTCTTTTCCCTGTCTCTTTTCTCTACATACTTCCCTTGCTTCTACCTTTCTAAAAGAGTTATACCATGTTTTGGGTTGAATCAGCATTTTAGTGTACATATTATTGTGACTATAAATATTTACAACTAACACCCAACTTCTATTGTTTTTTTATGCCATGTGGTATTTCTTTGATTGACGTTTTTTCTTTTTAAAATTGTTTATTCACCTATCACTAATTAATTCTAAAACATTCCATCTCAGCTACAAATGTTGCTTTAATATGTTCAAAAAATCTGGAAAGGATATCAATTTTATTTTGCACAGAAAACCTTCATATTCTTGCACCATTTGGATTGCTCTCTCTCAAGCCTGCTCCAGAGCTATGGCCCGGGATTACCTGTGATCACCATTACTGGGATTCTCATCTTTCTTCTGCAGTGGGGTCCTCATATCCCCAAGCTTGAATTCACTTTTGCTTGATTTACTCGCTGACTTTGTAAGAGTGCATGGGAGGTTTTGTGTTCTTTTGTGATCTTGAGGTCTGAAAATATCTTTATTCAAAATTCACATTTGATTGATAGCAGAGTTTTAAAGGCTTTAGTCCACAATCTTCTGTTTGCAGTATAGTATGAAATAGTTTAATGACATTCTGAAGTATCCTTTGTTCCTCTTCTCCCATCGATTATGCTGGTCACTGAAAGGGCCTGGCTTTTTAATCTGCCAGTCATGTCTTCAGTTCTGGGAAATAATCTTATAATTCCTTGGATAATTGATCCTCCCTCTGTTCCCACTTCCTCTTCCTTTCTGTAACATCTAACTCGTTACTAAAACCTCTTCAACAGGTCTTCTGATTTTTTTTTTTTTTACCTTTTTCTCCAAATCGCTCACATCTTTGTCTTTTTTATTTCTAATATCTGAGAAACTTCCTCAACTTTTAAATTCCATAACTTCTACTGAATTTTTATTAATACTATGAGACAAGTGTCTTCTAAGAACCAGTTTTCGTTTTTTGAATATTCTCATTTAAAATAAAAAATAGCAACCAATGTTTTTTAAATTTTATATATTTTTACATGTATATATATATATAAAATATATCTTCTCCTATCTTCTCTTTTCTGTTGTTCCCTGAATAGCTTTTGTTTCCTCTGAGTTCCTTTATTTTATATTATTGTAGTCCCTTTTTACAATGGTAAAGTCTCTTTTCAAATCCATGTCAATCCTTTTTTCTGTTTATACTTAAGCCTGAGGCACTGAAATGCTGTTTGGAAATTCTGTTTATGAAGGTGCTTGGTGGTCTCACAGACTTTATTGTAATGTTAGCAGTAGGGAACTTGTCAGTTGGATGGGGATATTCCCAAATGTCAGCATCTGCAGATCTTTTTTCTGAGGCTAGTCAGTTTTCCTAGAAAGCATTCTTCAGATTCCTGCCAGTCATGTAGTAAAGGAATGTAGCTCTCAGCATTCTGGAAGTCAATTTGTTTTCACTGTTTAGTAGGTCAATTTCCACTTGATCCCTCTTTTGAGTACAGCATTCCACCTAACCCCAGCCTTTCAGCTGTGCTTGTTGTCCCAGAGTCCAGTCTGTCTGTTCAAGCTGTCTAGAGAGTGAGCCTCTAGTCTTCTGTTATGCTGGTGAAAGGTGAGAACTGCCTGGCTGCATTGGACAGATGAGGGTTTCTGGGTCATGTAACCACTACCTATAAACATTTTTAAGCCATCTTCTAACATTTAGTAGCACTGAGAAGCTGCCTTCAGAGGTATTTAGGGTCCAGCTTTCTTCAGTCGTTTAGGTTAGTCACAACTCCTTCCTGTATCTACATTTTAGCTTTCAAATTTTGTTATCTTCTTCCTACTGTGGTATCTTGAACTCTCTTCTTTGTTCTTGCAGATTTATAACTTTTTTTTATTCCTTTATTATCAGAAAACTTTTGAGATAGAGCAGAAATAAACACATTATTCATTCCATCATGTTATTTGGAAACCTTACATTCTTGTTTTCCCATCTATATTTATTGCTCATTTGAAAATGGGCAACTTCAAGTAAATTAGTGTAATTTAAGTTTTTAACCATGAAACACATTAATTTACTTTAATAAAAGGTAAAAATAATAAATGTTTATTTAGAATTGTTTACATAATTAGGCATATTACTTGAAGTTAAAATGCAAGACTCATTTGGATGTTTCTTTGTTATAATAAACAATGAAATCAATCTCTTCAGATGAACACAAACTGTATTGGAATACAGATAGTATGTGATGCAAAGTCCATGTTATTAATATTTTTAAATTGTTAATAATGGCAGTTTGCATTGATATTGAATGTTTCAGAAATGAATTCAGAAAAGATCTTTTGAGGATAAGGTAGGTACAGAAATTCATAAAAAATAATTTTGGGTGAATATTCGATCATGGAACATTTTATTATGTAGCAGAAAAACAGACTCTATTAGCTAGTATTCCTTATTTTGATGTTGTACAAAGGTTGTTATTCAATAATTATAGTATTAAATTCTAAAAGTATTTCTGTGGAAAGATGCAAGAAATAAAAAAAAATAGTTGTATTTTGTCTCTGATCTACACCCAATCTCTGACATGCTAACTCTTCTTGGGTTTATTTTCTTTTTAACTTGATTCTTATGAGAGCTGATGATCTATTAGTGAAAGGTCAATCTTTCATCAAAAATTCTACTTTCTATCACTTCCATTTTCTGCCCCTGTCCCTCCAAACACACACACACACACACACACACACACACACACACACACATACATTTTCAACAGCTTGACCCTGTTGTGCAGATCTTGGCTGTCTGTGGTCTTGCAACAGCTGAATTCAAAGAAAACAGCTCTCAAGATTTTATCTGCTTTCCTGGAGATATTGGGGCCCAGAACAATACTCCAAAATGGAGGCCTCAGCAGCAATCTCAGACTACAAGTTTTTCTTTGAACTTCTCCTGTCTCTCAGTCTCATTCTCCCCTGAGGCTACCTATAGAAACTAAAATTCTTCTTCCCCAAGGCAGGTCATAAAATCCAGAACACCTTTTCCTGAAAGCCAGTCATAAACCCTAAAATTATTCTGTGTAAAAACTGGCCATAAAGAAATTATCTGACCTACCTTGTTTGACTATAGACCATAAGACCCCATTCCAGAGAGGGTCCTGCCCCACACCCAGAGTAAGGAATGCAAGCTCAGATAGACCAGGAAGAATCTAGACAGACAGGCCTTTCTGGGTTTCCCTACTCAGTCTATTAGCATGAGATCATACCCTTTTTGTTTTATCATATTTCTACTGTCTATACTTTATCGAACCTAAGCATAAAAATGGACAATCTCTCCAGTATCTTTGGGTCTTCATTCCGAAGGGTCCAGTGTATACACATTAAATAAATTTGTATGTCTTTCCTCCTATTAATCAATCTTCCTCATGTCAGTGATTTTCAGTAAAACTTCAGGGGGCCAAGGGCCTTCATCCCTACAGAGACATACTATATAGGTCATTATTCAGCTGATATCTTTTCTTGTTTCCATTGAGTGTTGATTAGTAAAAGACTGGGTCTAGTCCAGGTGTTTTATAATTGAATAAATGTTTATAGTTTTTGAAGAAATAGTATTATTATTAAGCAATCACAGCATTTTCTATCAGTAAAGAATTATTTATAAATCAAGCCTTTCGTATCCTACATTAGGTAGTTAATTACAGAAAGGTTAAGCTGATGGATTCTTCATTCTATAACATGATGTATGACTTTCATGAAACATAAGCTTGGAAAATAAGGAAAAATTTTAAAAAGGTGACTATGCTAGTACTATAGAGACCTAATCTCCAAAGAAGAAAGTGAATATGAGAAAGAAAGGAGAAAAGAAAAAATCCATACTGCAGATAAGGAAGAAAGCTGATGCCTCCCAAGTAAGTTCAGACAGGGAAGCTGAAGAAAGAGGTCTCCTGCTGTGCTGATCAGCATCTCTTAGGGCAGGTTCTTCTGATGGATCTGGGACAACCAGTGGTGAACTGAAGCCACATCACAGTCACAGTCCAGGACTTCCTGCTCATGATGCAAAACCGTCTGTGTGGAGGGAGGAAGGCCTCACATTAGAGAACAGGAGCACAGGGCCTGGGCCACTCCCACTCTATTCTCCTTGGAGATGAATTTAAATTGGTGATGGAAAGGGCTCAGCCCAAATATTCTACACACTCTCACATCTATTGAGCAAGTAATAACGTACGTATTCTCAGAGCCATTTCTACTGACCTGGCCCTTCCTACTAGAGACAAAATTCCACTCCATGATGTGAAAGGCTGATGAATTACATCTAAGTCCTTGCAGGCACATCTGGCTACTCAAGTGTCCCTCAAAGTCTTGAAAGAAATGAAGGAGATTCATTTAGGAGTAAGAAAAGGAGAGGGGTGGAGGAGCCAAGACGGCGGATGAGAAAAGCCGCCAGTCAGAGTGTCTCTGCCAAAAAGATAAATTTTAGAAAAAAGAGAAAAAAACATGAACTAGCAGAGAAACACAGATTGGGTGAGGGTCGGAAAGAAGGGTGCCTGAAACTACAGGAGACTCCACGGGAAGATGTTGCGGAGGAGAACTGGAAGGAGAAAGGTCCCGAGAGGCTTGGAGACCAGCAACAAGGGAAGGTGGAGCAGATAACTTTCCCCTCCATTGCATCTCAGACTGCTAGTGGGCTCCTGAGCGGTTGGAGAGACCTGCCAACACCAGCCCAGAGACGGCTGTCGCCAGTGAGCAGTGGTCCATTATGGACATGGCGCTGGGTTCCCAGCTCCCTCGGGGCACCTCCCCGGGCGCAAACCGAAGCCCATCAGCAGACACCATATTGCTCCATTCTCTCCTTCCCCCTCCCTACCTGAGGGTGCCCAGAGAGACAATTTAACCATCACACGGAGGCATCTCCAAGGAACGGGACTTTTCCTTTTGGGGCCATACAGAAGACTGAGGGGTACTCAGACTGCGAGCTCCCTACCTGCCAGCCCTCCCAGGTGCTGCTTGCCAGGGAACTCCAGGAGAGCGGGGCAAATCCCAAGGTGGAGTGAAATTGATCCAGCTTGGGCACCCTGTAGGTTATTCAAGACAAGCAGCTCTCCCCGTGGCAGGGTCAGGGATCAATCTCCAGGGCCCAGGGGACAGGCCTGCAGACCAGACCCCGTACACCCAGGTCACGATCTTACTACCCTGGGGCACAGAGGAGAGATCTGTGAAAGAGCCTCCTGAGGAGTGTGTGCCTTCAGGGGCAGATCAGCATGCCTGAGTGGCAGCCCTCCTCCCAAAAGAGGGCTGTGCACCCAGCTCAGGCTGCAATCCTGGGTAGGGAACCTCCTGGCCCACATCACAGCCAGGGGAGATCCATCAGCCTGAGGTCCTGCTTGCTGGGAGAGGCCTGGGAGAGGCCATGGAGAGGGGGAGAATGGAGGGGAGTGAGACCTGCTCCAGAGTTTGGGTCTTGGACAGCCCCACCTCCAAGCCCAGACTTTCAGCTGACTGGAGCCATTTCAGCCCCTCCCAGCAGCCTTGGACAGAAACAAAGAGCAGACTTTTGACCCCTGCTGACAGCAGTTGTGGAGCCCACGGGCAGGCTTACCCAACCCAGCCCCACCCAGACTCACTCCCAGTCCTGCCCCCACTGAGGTAGAGAACAAGGACACACCTGGAAAACCCAGGGCCCCACCCATCACCCCAGGCACAGGAGGGCCTCTCTACAGGAACAAGAGCTAGCTACTGGACCCCAAAACAGCATGCTCCTCCCTGCAAGTGCCACCTACTGACAGGGAGGTCATGCTGCACATGCTTTTACCTCATGCACTGCATCTACTGATTCATCATAAAGGGTGTGGTCGAATCTCACCCACAAACACCATCTACTGGCTCAGAGACTAAAGAGGGCATGTCATTATCCAAACGAAAACCAAAACACAAGAAGGAACAACTGATCCAGATGGGAAGGAACCAGCAAAAGAACTCTGGAAGTATAAAGACTCAAATGGAAAGCACATCGCCAAACAGGAACAACAGCTCCCCAGCAATGGACATTAACCAAACTCAGAACACTAAAATGACAGAACAAGAATTTCAAACATGGATTGTAAGAAAACTGAATGATATGCAAGAAAAAATGGATAATCAACACAAGGAAACCACAAAAAATATCCAAGACTTGGAAGAAAAATTCACTAAAGAAATTGAAATATTAAAGAAAAATCAAACCGATCTCCTGGAAAAAAAGAACTTATTCAGGGAACTACAAAACACTGTGGAAAGCCTCAAGAACAGGGTAGATCAAACAGAAGAAAGAATCTCAGAGATTGAAGACAACTCCTTCCAATTAAATAAGTCAGTCACAGAGATTGAGCAGAAAATTAACAGAAAAGAAGTAAGCCCACAAGAAATGTGGGATTATGTGAAAAATCTGAACCTGAGGGTGATAGGGGTTCCAGAAGGTGAAGAAGATAGCACTCAAGGGCTGGATAACCTATTTGAAGAATTAATAGAGGAGAATTTCCCAGGCCTTGCTAAAAATCTAGATACGCAGGTACAAGAAGCTCAACGGACACCAGGGAGATTCAAGGCAAATAGGAATACACCACATCATGCAGTGATCAGATTGACCAAAATAGCCACTAAAGAGGCCCTTCTACAAGCTGTAAGGCAAAAGAAACAAGTAACATACAAAGGAAAGCCCATCAGAATAACTCCAGATTTCTCAACTGAAACCCTACAAGCAAGAAGAGACTGGGGCCCCATTCTCACTCTTCTGAAACACAATAATCCCAGTCTAGAATCTTCTACCCTGCTAAACTAAGTTTCATACATGTAGGAGAAATACATTCTCAGATAAGCAAAGACTGAGCGAATTCACCAAGACAAGACCAGCTCTCCAAGAAATACTCAAAACACAATTACACTAGGATCAGCACAATAAGCACTCTTGAATGTGAAACCACTCAAAAGTTAAAGATCAAAGACTAGATTCCACAATGGCTCAAGAGAGAAAACAAAGCAACAAAATGCCACCCAACAGAATGAACAGTAATTCACCCACTTATCGGTTCTCTCAATAAATGTGAATGGTTTGAACTCCCCTCTCAAGAGACATAGGCTGGCCGAATGGATAAAAGAAAACAAGCCAAGCATCTGCTGTCTCCAGGAAATGCATCTAACCTGCAAGGATGCATTTAGACTCAAAATAAAGGGGTGAAAATCAATATTTTAGGCAAATGGAGGCCAAAAGAAGGCTGGTGTGGCAGTTTTGATCTCAGATAACTTGTTTTTTAAATCAACAAAAGCAATAAAAGACAATGGGGACACTATGTAATAGTGAAGAGTACAGTTCAACAAGAAGACATAACAATTCTAAATATGTATGCACCCAACCTAGGTGCACCCAGATTCATAAAGCAAACTATACTTGATCTAAACAAATTGATAGACAGCAAGACCATAATAGTCAGAGACTTCAACACCCCACTGGCAGCACAGGACATATCTTCCAAACAGAAAATTAACAAAGAGATAATGGACTTAAACAGAACTCTAGAACAAATGGGCTTGACTGATATTTACAGGATATTCTGCCCAAAAACCACTGAATACACGTTCTTCTCATCAGCTCATGGGACATTCTCTAAGACTGACCATATTCTAAGACACAAAGCATGTCCCAAAAATTTAAAAAAATAGAAATCATACCATGCATCTTCTCAGATCAAAAGGTAATAAAAACAGAAATCAACCCCAACAGAAACTCTCATCTCTACCCAAAGTCATGGAAATTAAACAACTTTCTGCTGAATGATTCCTTCATAAACGAGGAAATAAAGATGGAAATCAAAAGATTCTTTGAACTAAATGGCAAAGGTGACACAAGTTATCAAAATCTGTGACACACAACCAAAGCAGTCCTGAGAGGAAAGTTTATTTCCATAAATGCCTGTATCCAAAAGTCAAAAAGATCACAAATAGACAATCTAATGAATCAACTCAAAGAACTGGAAAAAGAAGAACCGACCAACCCCAAACCCAGCAGAAGAAGGGAAATTAATAAGATCAAATCAGAAATAAATGAAATTGACAACAGGGAAACTATGCAGAAGATTAATAAAACAAAAAGTTGGTTCTTTCAAAAAATAAACAAAATTGACACATCTTTGGCTAAACTAATGAAAAACAGGAAAGAAAAATCCCTAATAAGCTCCATCAGGAAAAAAAAGGAGAAGTCACAACTGATGCCATGGAGATTCAAGATATAATTTGTGAATATTACAAAAACCTTTATGCACACAAACTGGAACATGTGGAGGAAATGGAAAAGTTTTTAGAAGCACACAGCCTCCCTAGGCTCAACGAGGAAGAAATAGAATTCCTGAACAGGCCAATATCAAGGACCGAAATTGAAACAGCAATAAAAAACATCCCAAAAAAGAAAAGTCCTGGACCAGATGGTTTCACACACGAATTTTACCACGCCTACAAAGAAGAACTGGTGCCTATCCTGCAGAAATTATTCCACAGCATCGAGAAGGATCAATTCCTCCCCAACACATTTTATGAACCCAACATAACCCTGATACCAAAACCAGGAAAGGACACAACAAAAAAAGAAAACTACAGACCAATATCCCTTAAAATATAGATGCAAAATTTCTCAACAAAATTCTAGCTAACCAAATCCAGGTGCTTATTAAGAAAATAATCCATCATGATCAAGTGGGCTTCATTCCAGAGATGCAGGGATGGTTCAACATATGCAAATCTATAAACGTCATTCACCACATAAACAGAAGCAAAAACAAAAACTATGTGATTCTCTCAATAGACACAGGAAAAGCATTTGACAAATTTCAACACCCGTTTATGGTAAGAACACTTAACAAAATAGGCATACATGGAGCTTACCTAAAAATGATGCAAGCCATTTATGTCAAAACCACAGCCAACATCATACTGAATGGGGAAAAATTGAAAGCATTCCCACTTAGAACTGGAACAAGACAAGGTTGCCCACTATCTCGACTCCTATTCAACATAGTGCTGGAAGTTCTGGCCACAGCAATCAGACAAGAGAGTGGGAATAAAAGCATAGGAATGGGAACAGAAGAGATCAAACTCTCACTATTTGCTGATGACATGATATTACATCTAGAAAACCCCATGGATTCAACCAAGAGGCTCCTGGAATTGATAAGTGAATTCAGTAAAGTCTCAGGATATAAAATCAATACACACAAATCAGAGGGTTTTGTATATGCCAATAGCAGTCATACTGAGAAGCTAATCAAAGACTCAATTCCCTTCACAATAGCAACAAAGAAAATGAAGTATCTAGGAATATATTTAACTAAGGAGGTAAAAGACCTCTACAGGGAGAACTATGAAACATTGAGGAAGGAAATAGCAGAGGATGTAAACAGGTTGAAAACCATACCATGCTCGTGGGTGCGCAGAATCAACATTGTTAAGATGTCTATACTACCCAAAGTGATCTACAGATTCAACGCGATCCCTATTAAAATACCAACATCATTCTTCACAGATGTAGAAAAATTAATTTTACGCTTCGTATGGAACCAGAGAAGACCCTGCATAGCAAAATCAATTCTAGGCAATAAAAACAAAACGGGAGGTATCAACTTACCACACTTCAAACTTTATTATAAGGCTATAGTAATCAAAACAGCTTGGTACTGGCACAAAAATAGAGCCATTGACCAGTGGAACAGAACTGAGAACCCAGATGTAAAACCATCCTCATATAGCTACCTAATCTTTGACAAAGTAGGCAAAAACTTACACTGGGGAAAAGAATCCTTATTCAATAAATGGTGCTGGGAAAACTGGATAGCCACATGTGGAAGACTGAACCAGGATGCACACCTTTCACCTCTCACAAAAATCAAGTCATGCTGGTTAACAGACTTAAACCTGAGGAGTGAAACTATTCGAATTCTAGAGGAAGATTTTGGAAATACTCTTCTAGACATTGGTCTAGGCAAAGCATTTATGAAGAAGACCCCAAAGGCAATCACAGCAACAACCAAAATAAATAAATGGAACCTGATCAAATTAAAAAGCTTCTGCACAGCCAAAGAAACTGTCACAAGAGCAAACAGACAACCTACAGAATGGGAGAAAATTTTTGCATGCTACAAATCTGATAAAGGGCTGATAACTAGAATCTACTTAGAACTCAGGAAAATCAACAGGAAAAAATCAAACAACCCTATCAAAAAGTGGGCAAAGGACCTGAACAGAATCTTTTCAAAAGAAGACAGAATAATGGCCAAAAAACATATGAAAAAATGCTCAACATCTCTAATCATCAGGGAAATACAAATCAAAACCACAGTGAGATATCACTTATCTCTAGTGAGACTGGCCTTTATCAAAAATCCCAAAACAATAAATGTTGGCATGGATGCAGACAGATAGGAACACTCATACACTGCTGGTGGGACTGCAAACTAGTGCAACCTCTGTGGAAAGCAATACGGAGTTATCTTAA
>RJWJ010001344.1:0-136907 GCA_004363605.1 Indri indri
AAAAAAAAAAAAAAAAAAAAAAAAGAAACCTGTAAAACAATGCCATTCTGCACTAACTTTTTTTGTCTCAGAAATACTTATTTTTCCTGAAAAGGTTATTTAATATGTAATAGGTTTATTTTTAAATAAATAATTTAAAATTTTCTCAGTTTTAACAACAGTAAACATCAATGGATAAAACCAAAAGGAACAAATTCTCTTTGGGATCCTCAATTTTTAATTGTGTAAAGAATCTAAAATGTTTTGAGAATATATTAAAAGCAGATCTCAAAAAGCCAAAGTAGAAGGGAGAATGCCATCTAGTGGAAAAGACAATTATGACAGCAATCCACACACTAACAAATTATATGACACCTCTAACAAAGATCCACCAGAAACACATCCTATTGTTAGAAATTTCATATGCTTGAAGTGGAAATATTCAAAATTAAGGGTTTAGAATATAAAAAATACTGTTAAATATCAATTAAAATAAAACTTAAATGCGCCAGAAAAGTTCTAGATTTGAGGTACAGGCTGCTACCTGGAAGACAGTCTGATGCAAAGTCAGGCAGGAGGCAGCCAGGGCCAAGCCTAAGACAAGGGCATCACAGAAGACTCAGGCTGGGGATTGTTTCTAGTCCTTGGAGAAGCCCTCAGGACTCTCCAAGGTTGGCCTCTGGCAGTCACTGGGGACTGAAGGACATCTAAGCTAGCAAGCTCTGTCTAAACCCTCCACAATCACCCACCAAAAGAACTAAATCAAGTTACTTTGAGGGCTAGATTTTATGTTCTGGTTTCTGAAGGCTCTCCAACAGGAACAGAAATTGTTCGTGAAAACTTTTCATTCCAAAATAAGACTTAATAAGACTTCAATAAGAAATTCAAGTGACTGAATGAGGTACAGTGAAGCACATTAGTCAAGGTCTTCCCAATCTTGACATGTGCCTGAGAAGGGGAGGCTGAGCACAAAAGACACACTCACATTCTTCCCAACTTTGCCTTTTTGGTTTTTCCCCCATTCTTTAGTAACTGGTCTCAGACAGTGGTGAAGTCTGTTTTGTTTTTCATGTCCCTCCACCACCCAACTCACAAAGTCATGTCATTCCCCAAGGATTTGCTGTCTGGATCACAGCACTCTAGAAGGGGTGACAGTTAAGTGCATGCACCCTGCTCTCCAGCCAACTTCACCAGGAGGCCTTCTGGCCTTAAGCAAAGGCTGCAACTGTATACGTATAGGCTCCAGGGCCCACAAATCCTCCTTTCCCTCCACACTGAATCCCAACATCTAACATCTCCCCTGGGTTTGTTTTATATGCAGGCTCTAAGTCCCATATGCCCCAAATACTATGACAGAGAAAGAATACTAATACTACCGATTGTTTTCTTTCTGCAAGCCTGAGCGGAGTCGTGACCATCTTTGATCTATGCGGCCACAGGTCTGCCTCATATCCTCTTGCCAGTAATGCTTGGATGAGTTCTTAGGCCTTGGTTCTGCACTCAGCACAGAAAGTAGCTTGCATTTACAGATTCTAGGGTTCATTTTTTCCTTCTCCTGCATACTGGTGCCAAAACTTTTTTTTTTTTTTTTGAGACAGAGTCTCACTCTTTTGCCCGGGCTAGAGTGAGTGCCGTGGCGTCAGCCTAGCTCACAGCAACCTCAAACTCCTGGGCTCAAGTGATCCCATAGCCTCAGCCTCCCGAGTAGCTGGGACTACAGGCATGCACCACCATGCCCGGCTAATTTTTTCTATATATTTTTAGTTGGCCGATTAATTTCTTTCTAATTTTAGTAGAGGCGGGGTCTCACTCTTGCTCAGGCTGGTCTCGAACTCCTGAGCTCAAACAATCTGCCCGCCTCGGCCTCCCAGAGTGCTAGGATTACAGGCGTGAGCCACCGCGCCTGGCCAAAACTTTCTTTCTTGGTAAAACATGTTCTATCATTCACAACCTTTCATGATTTATTTCAATGGCTGCACACAGTTCCATCCTATCACAGAACCAGTTTAAATATGGAACAGCTCACACTATACTTTCAAATATACTACTGTTTTAGATTATAATCAGACATAATTTTCTTAAATTCCAGTAGGTCACTTAAAGGCTACAGCTGGTTTCAAAGCAGCTTCTAATTGCAAAACTTGGTCACCATTCCCCAGGCTTTAAAGTGATGGGATTAGTCTTTCTCTTTGAGAAAAAAAAATTGTCTCATAAAGAATCATTCTTCAACAGGTACATTTTTAATGCCCAGTGCACAGCACAGCAGCTTAACCAACACAAGAGGGTCTTAACCTTTACCATGATAGGATCCTTAAGGAATGTTACAGGAATTACTGTAAATTACTCTCAGCTCTACCAGGATGGGACTATAAGAATGGCTATATTGTTTCAAAAAAGACCATTCTGCATGCCTTGCCCAAGAGTGAAAGGGCACATCCCTGGGAAAATCAGAATTAGGCTTGGTATCCCTAACAGCTGCACAGAGGCCTCACTTTGGTCTGAGTCTTATAGCCTCTTATTCACTTATAGATGACTAGAGAACTCAGAGCATGCAAGGTGGCCCTTATACGTTCCTGAGTCTAGAAACAGTCCCATACCTAACCCAACTGAAGGGGTAAAGTGCAAGTGAGCTGTTGGACTCAGACAGTCCTTTTGCTTTTCTAGTCTAGAGATATGGCACAATCTGCAGAAATCCACTCTGCCAGGTTCTTTCTTCATAAAGCTGGTTTTATCCTAGAAAATATCTACATAGTCACACAGTGTGTTACTGGGACAGATCTTGACCAGACATGTGAACTGAACCACAACGCTGAAACAACTGTTTGCATCCAGCCACCCCACCACAGCCAACACCAAATACCTTTGGGTCATCAGCCTCAGGTTTTTCAGTCTCTGAATCGTCATCTTCCTACAAGACAAAGAATTTAGAGGATTAAGCTTAAAGGAGTGGGCCTGAGGGGGGTCTCACATGCATAACTAGGGGCTGGAGCAAACAGCCCATTTACCCAGCTGGGGTCATCCCACCGAGAATCCCTCCCCTACCACATGGCCCACAACTAGAGAAAAAGAAGTGGGGGAAAAAACCAAAAAACACCAGCAGCTCAAAGTCAATAGTTATTCTAGTGGTGCCACGGTCCACGTCAATGAAAACGCCCAAGTTAAAAATCACATACAAAAAAATGGAGAAAGGTTGCAATATGCTTCAGAAAAGAGCAAGACCAGGCCACAGGATAAAAGAGGAAATAATGTTCCCACTGAAATATGAATTATTTAAACTAGGATTAAGAACCTTTTTTCCCCTCCTTTGCCTCTCATATACACATATACTTTAGACTCAGACCTACCAAAACATCAACATCAAAGTGACGTGACTCACACATAGCTATACCCTAGCAGCTCAACCCAGTAGCATCTGCACTAACATGAACACAGAAAGGTAGGCACCATACGACCAGAGCAAGTGACCCAGCAAAGGCAGGATCAAAGAGCAATGCCCAGGTTTCCCTGGATCCCAGTGAGTGAGCTCTGCCTCCATCTGAGTGCTCACAGATTGACCCATTCTACGAAGCCTTGTTCTTTATCCAAATGAGCCCTGCTTGACACAAAGCATCACGTGGGTAAGGCATTTTCCAAAGCAAGCCCACAGTTCCACTCAACACTAATGCTATGAAGGTCAAAGATTGGGAGCAGATGCTGGATGAGGTACCTTATTAGCTGGCTAAATCCACATCACTTCCACTACCCAGAACACTCCCAATGCACAGAAGCCTTTAACTAAATGCCTAGGAAAAACTGGTTTCACTCCAAACCATTATTTTCAACAAAGCTATACTTTAACCCGAACATTACAGAGCACTCTAGATATTAACATAAACACCACCTAAGAGACTTAATGGACTATACTGATGGTTTTGAGACTTAACTATCCTATAAGGTTCCAGTGAGTCAAAGGTTTTAAATGCAATCTCCATAATCTCAATTAAATCAATAATCAGAGATGGAGCTCAGCTGAATACAATTACATTTCAGAATGTCTATATTGGGATTTGACCAGAGGATTTTACTAAAATATGAAATAAAACTTAAACATGCTGAAAATTGTAAGCAAAGCCAATATGGAACACCTCAAATACATGTTACGCAAATTTAGGAAAGAAAAGAATTATGGATATTAAGCCAGTATGTATGTACTTGAGAAAAGTCAGGAAAATAAAACAACCTGCAAACTTTTCTAAACAATTTCAGTCAACTCTGAATTATCAGCATTAATGGGCAGGGCTCAAGGCATGAAAATATCTCCTAGGAG
The DNA here is from genome assembly GCA_004363605.1 of Indri indri. NCBI lineage: Eukaryota > Metazoa > Chordata > Mammalia > Primates > Indriidae > Indri > Indri indri. Next base: position 4,286 of record RJWJ010001344.1, read on the forward strand.
CATAAAATACAAAATACATTTCTGTTTAATGTGGAAAGCATTGAAATGCTAACATTTACATATTGCCATGTAACAAAATTTTTATATGAGCAATAGGCTGGGGATGGTGGCTCACACCTATAATCCTACCATTCTGGGAGGCTGAGGCGGGAGGATCGCTTGAGAGCAGGAGTTTGAGCAAGAAAAAGATTCCATCTCTACCAAAAATAGAAAAAATTATCTGGGTGTGGTGGCTCACACCTGTAATCACAGCTATTCGGGAGGCTGAGGCAGGAGGATCACATGAGCCCAGGAGTTTGAGGTTGCAGTGAACTATGATGACCCCACTGCACTCTAGCCCAGGCAACAGAGCGAGACTTTTGTCTCAAAAAATAAAAATAAGTAAATAAATAAAAAAAATAAAGTACATCGTGAGTGTTTAAAACTGCTGCTAAGTAGCCAGATCTGATACCTAGATTCAACTCTGTACGTCTTTGTGCTAAGCACCAGCCTCAAAGTCATTGCTTTTTCTCCAAACTTTAAAATGCTGGCTCATGCTGCTCAGGTGATTGTGATCCTAAAGTCTCTCGTTAATAAATGTACAAGTTCTTCTTTCTTTCTTAGCCAGCACCCACCAAACTTCAGGCAAGATTTATGATCAAGAACCAAGGCACCCTGATAAAAAGTGCCAAGTAAAATGTCAAGAAAGAAGTTAAGGAGGATCAAAGCAGGTGAAAACTAAATAATTTTTGTTCCTTACCTTGTTAATAAATTGAAAGATTTGAATGAGCCCCAACCAAGATTAAGAACAATGCAGAGTAGACTGCAGATATAAATGATACAACAATTAAGGTGAATGCTACAAACAGAATAAATTATTTAAACTGGGAAAAGCAATATAAAGTAGTCACTGATACCTGGGTTAAATAAAATAGTCCGCTATCTTTTCCCCAGAATTTCATTTCAAAGATTAACACAAAATGATCCAGGTGAAAATAAATTTAATTTTCAAACAGGACTAATGATATCCAACCCAGTTTAATACCAAACCAAATGGTGGGGGGTATGAGGTTAGCCATGAAATGGAACACTGTTGGCATAGCTCAGAAAGTTTCTGACAAATAAAATGGTGCTTTGAGCAAGTCTTGGTTTAGAAGATTTACCTACCGACTGTTTGCTGTTCTCGTCCTCCTCTTCTTCATAACCATCTTCGTCACCCCCTACGCGAGAAAAGTCGTCCTCTCCATAGGCATCAGATACCAACCCACCTTTCTCTTCTGAAACAGTTAAAAAAAAAAAAAAAGTGTGGGGGGATGTAAGAAAATTTTCCAGTGACTTGAATGGCTAGGACTATCTCTGAAGATAAAAGGGAAACCTAAATCTCATGTAAGTGACCACACGCCCAAATTCTGCCCTCAGGAAAGGAAAAATTTAGTGGATGAAATCATTAAACGAATAGGGAAGAAAACCAATAGATTCAGCCCATCTATTATGTCAGTTGAATCCTTCCCTTCTCTGAATAATAGCACATTGTTTGAACACCTCTTTTAACACACACATCTCACATCTCAACCTTGTATCATAGGCACCTGTGAACTAGTCTTCTTGTACAAGACGGGGACTGTCTTCCTCTTTTTTGTATGCTCTCCCCTAGGAACAGGACCAGGGACACTCCAATGGGTCCCCAATCATACCTACTTGAAAAAAACTTTTTCTTCATTTAAAGCAAAACAAAAAACAAACAAAAACACTACGTAGTACTAGGAAACAACCAGGGAGCCTTCTGACTGGAAGAGACCATACAAAACACGAGAGTAGCTAATCCAACACCTCTTACTTTCCAGATGAAGAAATCAAGGTCCAGATACAAAATACTAGGCAACTTATTCTCTCTCCATTCTCTCCAAGAAATCTATTCCCCTTCCTTAACTTTGCGATTCTCAACCTGAGGAGGACAACAAAATCACCAATAGGTTTTACAAACTCACAAAGTAGCAGAATCACTCGGGAACCTTAAAGAGTTCACGAATGCCCATATCCCACTCCGGATGTACCGAAATACGTTTTCTCACTTTGGAGACCAGATGTAGTCACTTTTAAAAGCTCTAAGATGCGTTTAGGGCACATTTTTAGTTAAAAACTTATAAACTTAACAAAACGTTTATCATCCTCCACGTATGTTTTACTCATTGCTCTCTCCCATCTGAACAACGAGCCCAGAGGGAATAGGTAGTTCAGTAGCCTTGAATACCTCTCCCCTCATCCATCTCTCTGCCACCACGATGCCCGGCACAAAGAAAACTTTCGGCAGGTTTCGGCAAAATAATGGAAACAACAGGAAGGAGACTACAGAGTTTCTAACGCTCTATCCCACCCAGGACCCCTACCGCGCTTCGGGGCCCACTACTGGGGGCACAATAACCATCCTCTTTCCCTCCCGCCCCGCTGGGCGGACAGCGTTCCGGGCAGACACCTGATTCCCCCTTCCAGTTTCCCACTCGGGCCTCACCAGCTGCGCTGCCCACCGCTTCGACTCCAGCCTCGCCGTCAGATTCGGGCTCTGAATCTTCCGCGTAAACTGCAAGAGACGACAGAACGTTCTTCTTCCCCGCCATCTTATTCCCACAGACCCGGCGTGGCTCACTCTAATGACTCTAAAGCAGTCGACTTCCGTGCGGAAAGACTTCTTCCGATCCCAGGAGACCGCGCGCCAGACTGGAAACCAATCAAAACGGCCGCTTCTGAGCCTTGCCCTGCTCCTCTTGACAGCGCTCGTGTAACGTCATCACTACGCGACGGATATAAAGTTCTGTGCGTTCTGTCTAACGCTGAATTCCCAGCGGTTTGTGGCTTCTCAGATTTGGGGTTGGTCTCCTGGGTCTTCGAGTAGTTCCGGAGCTAGCAGGAGCCCAGCAAGAGTCCTTCATTCGTGGACAGTCCACGGCCGGCGTCCTATATCTTGAGTTGAAGAGAGGGAGGCGTCAGTTGGCCAAGAGAGAAAATTGCGAATCTGGGTCTCAGAGGGAGAGAGAAGGGGCAGGGTCTTGTAGGGGAAACGGGGGCGGGGGAGAAGAATGGTCGTCATGGCTGCGCTTATAGGAGGAGCAGAAGGTGGATCTTAGAAAGACGATTCCACGTTCTCCCAACTATTCCGAAGACATTAGTGTTTCTTCTCGTGATCTGATTTCTAGCTCTGTGCTATACCGTGGCCTGGGACACTTCAGTATTTCTATTTTCACTGAGCGTAAAAATGGAGATGTTAATTACTCAGGAATGTATTGCTTGAGGCAGTTCACCTGCAGCTGTATTACTTGAAAATTATATATTAAATGTAGTAAATTTTTACCCATAGAGAAAAATAAGGTGTATTTTTTAAGCAGAACAGAGGGTTCTTGTAGCAACCTTTCACCACTTTTGCCTTAACATTTGGCCACTGTTTTTTGCTAAGATGAGCACCCGCCCTTCCTCCTTTCCTTTTGACCCTGAGCAGCGAGTCCAGAGCACGTTGAAGAAGGTCTTTGGGTTTGACTCTTTTAAGACGCCTTTACAGAAGAGTGCGACCATGGCTGTAGTAAAAGGTAATATTACCAAGCTACCTGCCTTTAGGTTTGTGCTGGCTGTACCATAACACTGCAGCTGAACACCCTTCTCCTGACCCTTTTTTACCTCCCTAGCCTTGGTCCGTAATTAGTTTTGGAAATCTTTTAGACTTGTCACCCAAAGCTTGCAGTTTTAATGGCAGAACCACCCAACTTCTGGTTCTTGTATTTCATAGCCAGAGCTACAAATTGTCTTTGAAAACAGTTCATAGGTTCCCACTGTTTTTCATTTGTGTGTAGACAGTAGTGAGGATGCCTTGAATTGCCTAACCACTGACCTACTACTAGTTCATTCCTTTGTTGAAGATTGAGTGGCCTGGGTCCCAGCAAAAGAAGAAGTAATAATATTATAAACCTGAGATATGGTGACAAATGGAGGTGATCAAGAGGGGAGCTGGCCTGTAATATTAATGATACATTTATAAACAAAACACCTCTAATGTCCTGCCATGTCTACACAGATATCCTCACTTTTCTAGCAGTATTCTCCTTTCATGGCTGTTTCATTCAGTCATCTATATCAGCAGACTCAGACTTCCCTACCCTTGTTTTTTTGGGTTTTGTTTTTGTTTTGAGACAGAGTCTCACTCCCTCACTCCGTCATGCTGGGTAGAGTGCAGTGGCATCATCGAAGCTCACTGCAACCTCAAACTCCTGGGCTGAAGCCATCCTCTTGCCTCAGTCTCTCGAATAGCTGGGAGTACAGGTGTGCACCATGATGCCTGGCTAAATTTTCTATTTTTAGTAGAGATGGGGTCTCACTCTTGGTCAGGCTGGTCTGGAACTCCTGAGCTCAAGCAATCCCCCCGCCTTGGCCTTCCAGAGTGTTAGGATTACAGGCATGAGCCACAGTGCCCGGCCCCTAACCTTGTTTTTATTACCATTACTGGAATTGGGGCTGGGGGGAACATTTCCAAGTCTCCCAGGATCCCTGCCCTTTTCATAGAAAGGATGGGAAAGAAATTAATGTTATATTGAGACCCTCCCATGTGCCAGACACTCTGCTAGGTACTTTTCCTACATTCTCATTTAATTTTCAAGAACCTGGATGAAAAGGCAGGAAGCATTGAGATATTGTCTTCTTATGTTTTTGCAGGGGACAAGGATGTCTTCGTGTGCATGCCCACAGGGGCAGGAAAATCCCTCTGCTATCAGCTCCCTGCACTGTTGGCCAAAGGCATCACCCTTATAGTCTCACCTCTCATTGCTTTGATTCAGGTGAGACTTGGGAGATTGAAGATGGTAACCCAAAAAGATTAAGGAAAGGTTTCTTTATAGTTGGAAATTTCACTTCTCCTTTATTTGGTCCTTTGCCTCTTATTTTCTCTGATTTGCCTGTTTCACTCTCTATATTGGGTTTCTGAATTGCCCAAATGAAGGGTTCTCCACTAGTTCATATCACTCTGGTGGGTCATGAATGAGTCTTCTCTGGGTTTTTTTTGGGTTTTTTGGTCTTCTTTGTTTTGATGGCCTGAGATCCCTCACCCTTGTTTGTTATTTTTTGTCCAGAGGAGTATAGAACTGTAGCTGTACACACATACTCAGTCTCACATGTACACACCCATGCACTCATGGTATTGGGATAGAAGATGCAGATGGATAGATAGCTAAATTGACATGAGCAATCCTTGGTGACCTTTATTTTGGTAAGAGCACAGTATGTGAGACAAAAAAATATGAGAAACTGGTTGAGACCTTGTTAACTAACATCTGCTCTGCAGATGTGACTATATTTAAGGCCTGCACATGAGCCAATAGAATCAGAATTGGGGAAGCGTGGCCATGTGGGTAAGATCCAGCCACCATAAAGAAAGGTAGAGAGAAAATAACAGTAATATTTGATGAATGTTCACTAGGTCTCAGGCTTTGTGCCAAGTGCATTATACACATTAATTTCATCACTGAGATGTAAAGTTTCATTTAATTCATACAACAGTCCTAATAGATAGTTACTATTTTCATAGGAAAGGGAGAGAGAAAGAGAAAGGAAGAAAACTGAGTCTTAAAGGTTAAGAAACAGCCAGAGAGCATGTGGCAATTAAGTGAGCCAGGATTAAATCCAGGTCTGACTCCAGAGCCTGTACACTTTAACTTCTGTACAGGTTGAGCATCCCTAATCTGAACATCGGAAATCTGAAACTTTTTGAGTGCTAACATGACACCATAGTGGGAAATTCTATACCCGACCTCATGTGAGATGAGTCCAGTCAAAACAGAGACAAAACTTTTTTCACTCACAAAATTATTAGAAAGATTATGTAAAATTAAACTTTTAGGACCTGAAGTACGTGAAAAAATTATATAACATTACCTTCAGGCTACGTGTATAAGGTGTATGTGAAACATAAATGAATTTCATGTTTAGACTTGGGTCTCATTGCCAGGAATCCTCATTATGTGTTTGTAAATTTTCCAGAATCCAGAAATATCTGAAATCCAAAACACTTCTGGCTTTAAGCAATTCGGATAAGGGCTACTCAGCCTGTATTTCTGTGCAAAGAGAAGACATACTGGAGTGTAGGAGGATGACATTTTATGAAGGGAAATCCCCCAGGGAATTGCAATGACATTTACCTGAGTCCTGAGGGCCAATTATACTCCTCTCTGTGGCTTTATCCCTTCTTCCCTCAGGACCAAGTGGACCACTTGCTGGCCCTGAAGGTACAAGTGAGTTCCCTGAACTCGAAGCTCTCAGCACAGGAGAGGAAGGAGCTGCTCTCTGACCTGGAGCAAGAAAAGCCCCAGACCAGGCTTCTGTACATTACCCCAGAGATGGCAGCATCAGCCTCCTTCCAACCAACCCTGAACTCCCTAGTATCCCGCCACCTGCTCTCTTATTTGGTGGTGGATGAAGCTCATTGTGTTTCCCAGTGGGGACATGACTTCCGTCCTGACTACTTGCGTCTGGGTGCCCTGCGCTCCCGCCTGAGACATACCCCATGTGTGGCTTTGACTGCCACAGCCACCCCGCAGGTACAAGAGGATGTGTTTGCTGCTCTGCACCTGAAGCAACCAGTTGCCACATTCAAGACTCCCTGCTTCCGGGCCAACCTCTTCTATGACGTGCAGTTCAAGGAGCTGATTTCTGACCTCTACGGGAACCTGAGGGACTTCTGTCTTAAGGCTCTTGGGCAGAAGACTGATAAAGGGGTGAGGCACTGGGGTGGGAGCCAAGCAGCACCTAGAGCTGTGGGGTGCTGTCTGCAGCATAGAGATGGCACTTGGTTTTCTAAGACCTTTGCTTTTTCTATTCCTTAGCCCAGCTTTGTAAAACTTGTGAAAAAAGAGAGTTACCCCTTTAACTTCTTGGCATTGTCCCCCTTAATGACATTCCCTGGTCCTGGATCCTTCTGTAGAAGGCAGGTTGCCAGCCCCTCTGGGTGAGGCCTTTGCAGACCCACACGAGCTTTGTGGGAAGGAGGCAGAGGAGTTAACCAGGTTGGGTTTTGAGCGGCCTTGGTCCTGCTTTTTATAAAGTGGCAGAGCCCTGCTGGGTGTCCTGCCTCAGAGGAGACTGTGAAGCTGACGAGGGAAAGAGCAGAGAACTACTTTTGAAGCAGGTCACACTACAGCAGACCGATTGTTCTTCCCATGCTTATTTTCTTCCTGCATCTCCCCATTCAGCTGTTGTCCGGCTGCGGAATTGTCTACTGCAGGACTAGAGAGGCTTGTGAACAGCTGGCCATAGAGCTCAGTTGCAGGGGTGTGAACGCCAAGGCTTACCATGCAGGTAAGGGGCGCCCAGGCCACATGGACCTCTTCATCCTCACAGGCCTCTTAACTGGTCTATTGTTCCTTATAGATCCTGACTATCAGGTGGGCCACTATCTTTTTTGCAGATAATCAGGCAGAGCTAAAGTGATTCACTTAAATCCCCTAAAAAGAGTCTAGACATGAATGAGGTCTAAGACTTGTGACTCCTGAATTCTTCTTCTCGCTCACTCTGTGCCCACCCAGCAGCAGGTGATGAGTTTTTATTAGCCCAGGTGTTGGTATTAACAGAAGGAGCACAGGCTTTGGAAGCCAACAGACTTGGGTTTGAATCATGGACTAACGTTTATTGAATGCTCTGTGCCCCTCATGGGCTAGGGTCTTTATGTCTATCAGCTGAGGCTCAGGTTAAGTGCCTGGCCCAAGGTCATGCAGCTGGGAAGTGATGGATTCAGGGTGAAGTGCCCAGCATAGTGTCAAACCCAAAATAGACCCCAAGGTAAACCCAAGGGAAATGTGAGTTCCCTTCCCCATCTTCCCCTCCTCTATAGGGCTAAAGGCTTCTGAGAGAACACTGGTGCAGAACGAGTGGATGGAGGAGAAGGTCCCTGTAATTGTTGCAACCATCAGTTTTGGGATGGGAGTGGATAAAGCCAATGTCAGGTGAGCTTTGGTTCTTGCCTTACCTTCCTGATCTGGGCCTGCCTCAGGATGGGCTTTCTAGTGCTCTGCTCAGAGGACCAGGTCACTGTGCTCCTAGGGCCAGAGGGGAAGGAGGCTCCAGGAGAGAGTCCTTAGCACATAGCCTGAATGCTGACAGTTCTGTGTAGCCTGCTCCCAGGTGACTGCTCCCAGGTGATTCTGCCATCCCCCAGGAAAGGGAACAGCATACAATTCGTCGGCCTGTCTACTAATGAAGCCGCTTCACTCACATCGTAGTGGGTGAGTCCTGCGAGGGGGCTAGAATGAAGAAACTATAGTGGCGCTCCACATGTTGATGTTTCAGTCAACAACTGGTGATGTGTACAAAGGGGTCCCATAAGATTATTAGGGAGCTGAGAAATTTCTAACACCTACTGATTTGTGTTACAGTTGCCTACAGTATTCAGTACCATAACATGCTATACAAGTTTGTAGCCTAGGAGCAAGAGGCTATACCATACAGCCTAGGTGTGCAGTAGGCTGCGCTATCTAGGTTTGTGTCAGTACACTCTGTGATGTTTGCCCAATGATGAAATCATCTAATGACAAATTTCTCAAAATGTGCTCTGTCATTAAGTGAGACATGACTGTATTTTAAGCTGCTCTCTGTGGGAAATCAAAGGCAAAGCTCTAATGTCACTTTTTATTACTGCTTACTGCCAGTCTAAAAGAGTTGGGGTGCATCCCAGCCTCTAGCCCCACACTAGCAGTTACTGGGGAGTCTTTTACCTCTAGCCATGGCCTGACCTTGAAGAGGCATTTTGGGCTACAACCTGAAGCCCTTTACTCTGATTAACACTAAACAATAATGCCTTGTAGGATTTATGGAGCACTTTTGTATGCATGGTCTTGTTGAGCCTCACAGTGACCCTGAGTTAGGGTAGGAATTAGTGTATTACATTTGAAGAACACAAACTTTGGAATTAGAGATTGAACCCTAGGTCTGCAGTGTCTTGTTAGGAGCCAGCTTTGAAGTGAGCCACCCCTAGGCTCAAATCCTAGCTCTACTGTCCCCTCACTCTGTGACCTTGTACAAATTTACCTCTTAGAGCCTCAAGTTCATCTTCTGTAAAATGGGCTACCTCAAATGATGGTGAATGTAACAATTAAATGAGACAAATGGGCCGGGCGCAGTGGCTCATGCCTGTAATCCTAGCACTCTGGGAGGCCGAGGCGGGCAGATTGTTTGAGCTCAGGAGTTCGAAACCAGTCTGAGCAAGAGCGAGACCCCGTCTCTACTAAAAATAGAAAGAAATTAATCGGACAACTAAAAATATATAGAAAAAAAAATTAGCCGGGCATGGTGGCACATGCCTGTGGTCCCAGCTACTCGGGAGCCTGAGGCAGAAGGACTGCTTGAGCCCAGGAGTTTGAGGTTGCTGTGAGCTAGGCTGACGCCACAGCACTCTAGCCCGGGCAACACAGGAGACTCTGTCTCAAAAAAAAAAAAAAAACGGAGACAAATATATAAACTGGCTCATAGTAGGTATTTAATAAATATTGTCCCTTTCCCTCTTCAAAGAAGTTGTAAAGGACTTATTCAAGGTTGTGTAGCTCCTAAGTGGCAGAGCCTAATCTTGTTTCTTTAGGTCCAGTATTTTTTCCACTGGGCCCTGGCTGATCTGGCTGATTCTTTTTTTTTTTTTTTTTTTGGTTCCCCATATGTGCTACAGTTGCCCCTTAACTCCAGCTGTAGCCTCTGAGCTAGGCTGCTCCTGTCAGGAAGACCTGCTGATGGGCCGCAGGTGTCTTAGCCATGCTTACTTTGGGCTCTTCCTGTGCCTTCCTACCTGGTGGCCTCCCCACTCCTAGTCACCGTGCAAACAGCTCTGCTCTCCTAACTCAGGATTACTCCTGCCAGGGGCACTTAGTGCTTCCTGCACATCTCGTGCGGCTTGTCCCCTCTGATCCTACAGGTTTGTTGCCCACTGGAATATTGCCAAGTCCATGGCTGGATACTACCAGGAGTCTGGCCGGGCCGGCAGGGATGGAAAGCCTTCCTGGTGCCGTCTCTATTACTCTAGGAATGACCGGGACCAAGTCAGCTTCCTAATCAGGAAGGAAGTATCAAAACTCCAGGTAAGTCCTGGGAAATAGAAGCCTTTTCTGTCTGAACCCACCACTCTTCAATTCCATGTGGCTTATTTCAGAGCCCAGATGGAGCTTCTGTAAACTAGTGCTCCCAGCCTAGAAGTATAGCCAGGGGGCAATGCTGTGTTGGGTCAGTAGGCAGCTTGCAACAAGCTAGGTTAGACTTTTTCCTTTATAAATGTTTAAATTATCTTAATTCTGTCTTTCACGTACATGTTATTTTATAAAGTCAAGATCAATCCTGCTTTTTTTAAAAAGATAATAAGGAAAATATTGATTTAATAAGAAATTGTTGGCTGGTTTGACAGTAGTGGATTAATATTGGGGGATTGGGGTTAGAGAGGATATGTGTGTTTGCAGGGGTGGGGGGATGAGTCACCTTCCAAAATCAGAAAGTCAGTAGATAATGTCTCATATATCAGTGTCTGTTTTCTTTGCTTTTTCTGTATTTTTAAAAAATTCACAATTTTTAAAAAGGAAATTTTAGTAAATAGACATATACAAAAATGGCCAATGACACATAATCACATTATTTAGAAATAATTACTAGTCAGCGTCTAGTCCATAGCACAGCCTTAAAACTGTGTGAAGCCAGGAATTGTCTGAGCAGAGCCGGAACAGAGCTTCAGTCAGCAAGAGGGGAATTACCTCCAGGAGTGGACATGGAAGGAAGTTAGCTGCTGTCTTTATAAGTTCCACTGCCCTGACCAAGTGTCCACATTCTGAATGTATAGTGTCCATCCCTCCTGTAGTGGCTTCAGCCCAAGGTGAGCCTGTCCTTTCAATTGGAGAAGGGTGCAAAGGTACTCCCTGTGGGAAGGCCAGGAGTGCTGATGGCTCAGCCATTGGAACCTCCTGTTCCTGCCCCACTTCCAGTGGGAGCCACAGGGAGGCTGGCTAATGGGTGCCTGCGATTGATGATGTGGCAGAGACTCGTGCTGCCACTTCCCTCCCACCAAAGATGGGGCTGTACCAGCTGTGTGCCTGTCCCCACTCTCCAGCAGCCATTCCCTGGCTTCCCAGATTTAAAAAAGGAAGGAAGAAAGAAAGTGGCTGGTGTGCGGTGGCTCACACCTGTAATCCTAGCACTCTGGGAGGCCAAAGCAGGAGGATTGCTTGAGCTCAGGAGTTTGAGAGCAGCCTGAGCAAGAGTGAGACTCTGTCTCTATTAAAAATAGAAAACAAATCAGCTGGGTGTGGTGGTGTGCACCTGTAGTCCCAGCTACTTGGCAGGCTAAGGCAAAAGGATGGCTTGAGCCCAGGAGTTTGAGGTTGCTGTGAGCTATGCCACTGCACTCTACTCAGGGTGAGAGAGTGAGACTCTGTCTCAACAAAAAAAAGGAAGAAAGAAAGTAATGAGAACAGGAAACCGTATTGTGTTAGGGGGAGGTGGGAGGGCAAATGTGAAAATAGTTTCGATTTTGTGTAAGGTTTTTCTGGGGTTTTTTTCCCCCATAGTTGTAACTTTCCTTAAGTACTTTTTTTCCTTTTTTAAAGTAAGTTGTAGGCTTTGGCTTGGAAAACCCCGAGGGATGGAGGGCAGAAACCTGAGGCTGCTGCCCCTTTATCTGCCTTCACAGTGCTGTCCCCTTCCCCTAGCTCCTCCCTGACCCCATGAGGCAGGCCTCAGACCTTCCAGCTAACTGCTTCCCATGAGCCACTACTCTGATGTCAGCCAATAGCCAAGGGAGCTGGGGTCTAGGCCTGGTGACCAACCCCTCTCAGCACACTCAGTCAGGATGCTCCCCACTTGCAAGCAGAAGGTGACACCCTATGTCTATTAGCCCCTTCCAGAGCCCCCTGCCCAGCCCTGCCCTGCCCCATCTGGGGTGCTCTGCTCAGGGGTGGGTCAGCAGGGCTGTTGTCAGCCTCCCGGGTAAGCAGAGACTCAAGAAACCTCTGGGGTCCTGTTTTGTGGTCATGTCATCCCAGGGGTGCACTTGGGCCCCTGGGTGTCTGAACAGAATAGCATGTGAGGGAAAGTTGCACCCCTGTAGTCTTACTCCACTGGTGTGGTGGGCAGCTGCCCACCTCTACCCTACCCTGTACCACCTGCTTCCGAGTCAGCATTTTTTAAATTGTATTTGAAATACATGTTTTAAATTTGTCACAAAAATTCACTGTTAACATTTTAGTATATATACTCCAATCCATACATATGTGTTCATACATATGTAAGTACACAACACTCGTGTATATTTATTAAATTAGGTCACATTATATAGTATTTCCCAAATGCTAGTCCATGGGCCTTTTGAATGGGAATCACCTGAGAAGCTTTTTGGAAGTGGAAGTTCTCAAAAGCTCCATCCCAGATTGAATGGTCTGGGGGTTCTGATGGGACACTGCGTTACTTTCTGTGGCTACAGGGTAGTCCAATTCTGTAAGACTTGCTAAGTGATTGGTTTTTGTCTCTAGGAAAAGAGAGGAAACAAAGCATCTGATAAAGCCACTCTCTTGGCCTTCGATGCCCTGGTGGCTTTCTGTGAAGAATTGGGGTAAGTGACTTATTTTGTATGTGGAGCAAAGTGTCAGTGAGGTCATTTCTTCCCCTAGTACACACTAGTTAACCATCTACCATAAGACAGCCCTCGGGCCACCAAGGGACACCTGCCTGCGAAGGCCATTGTGTCAGGCAGCATGAATATCAGGACCTTCCTCTTCTCTTTGGGAGGCCCCAGAAACTGTGGCAGTGTGAGGATTTGTTCAGCATTTTGGGTAGTCACCTACCCACCCAACCTACCCCCCTTCTTGGATGGCTGGCCTTGCAAGCAACTCAGTCCTGAGTAATATGACCCAGTTCTGAGCCATTGGCATTGTGGTCATCATGTGTCACTGAGCTGGGACTTCTGGCTTCACTTGAGTAGTACCGACTCTTGTCCAGGACCCGAACAGACACGTGTGACCCAGCTTATCTCATGTGCTTTGAACCTGCTATCTATTTTATCTGCGTCTGCAGGTGACGGCAGGGGCTGTGAAAGGAGCCTGATGGCTCCTCAGTGATAGGCTGTGGCTGGACATGTGAAGCTCTAAGTGCCCAGATAAGGGACACCCAAGAGGATTTTCTACACTTGTGTTTAAAAAGCTCTTGGACTTACTGGATCCCATGGAATGATCCTGTGAGGAGATGAAGCAGAAGTGATTGCTTCAGATTTAGAGATGAATAAATTGAGGTCCAGAGAGGTCATGGTCACAAAGCTCACAATAGACGGAAACCACTACAGCCAGGTCTCCTGATTTTTAGTGCTCATTTTTGTATAATGTGCCATCTTGGTTTTTGCAAGATTAGAGTCTTGAAGCACAATGCTGAGTAAGTACATTGTACTGGTGTCTAGCATGTGTTTTAGGCTCTCCTTTGGAAACCAGAGAGGCTTTTATTTGGGCTGTATTTTTTTGTTTTGAGACAGGGTCTCAGTCTGTTTTCCAGACTACGGTGCAGTAGCATCATCACAGCTCATGCAACCTCAAACTCCTGGGCTCAAGGGATCCTCCTGCCTTAGGTCCGAGTAGCTGGGACTACATGTGATTGCCACCATACCTGGCTAATTTTTAATTTTTTGTAGAGATAGGGTCTCAGTATTGCCCAGGCTGGTCTTGAATTCCTGGCATCAAGCTATCTTCCCACCTCGGCCTCCCAAAGTGCTGGGATTACAAGCGCAAGCCACTGAGCCTGGCCTGGGCCATGTGTTTCGATTCCTACCTCCCTCCTATTCACTAATGAGTCAGTGGCTCCTGGACTGAAGCTGTTTCCTTCTCCAAACAGCCATCTTTTTTTTTTTTTTTTTTTTTTTTTTCCCAAACAGCCATCTTTAATTTGGCCTCTGTGGCCAGACCAGACCCAGCAGAAGTGGTAGGCTGCAGTGCCAGGACTACCCTTTCCTGTAGCCATTGCAGCCAAAGTCCTTTTCAGGCACTAATACAGGGAGTCGCTAAATTTGCCTTTCTTAGGCTCCTTGAGCAGAGCTCTCATTTCTGGCAAGGAATGCAAGGTTATTGCTGTCACAGTCTCCTCTGCTGGACAGAACCCTGGGGCTGAGTCTGAGGCTCTGGAGGGCTCTCTGGAGGGTTAGCTCTGCCGCGTCCCCAGAGGCTGCCCAGCCTGTCAGGCAAGGGGACAGTTCCTTCCAAGGGCCTCTGCCTATATTTCTCCTGTCTCATTCCAGGGAGCTGGGACTTCTTAGTGCATCAGTGGGCCGGTTGTGAGAGTGGGGTCTAGGCATCTGTGGGCTCAAGCAGTCCAGGTGACTGACTCCCACCGCCCCATGTGCAGCTCATACTGCTGTCTCATTTGCCACACGTGTGGGTTCTGGATTCTAGGCCCCAGGCTGGAATAAACACTGTGGATGTGTCTGTAGTGGCCATAGCTCTTCGAATGAAAGAGGATGTCTGTTGCATAAATGGTGTATAGCATTCCCTTTTCCACAAGATAGTTACTCCTTTTCTAAGAATAGTTGTGGTTGGAGGTTGAGGTTGAAGCAGCTGTTCCCACCAACGATTCCTCTGGGTGGGCACCTGGCAGCAAGAGACAGAGCCAGTGGGGTGGGTTTGGCAGAGGCGGGTACACTTCTACAAAGAAAGCTGTTGTGGGGTCTGGGTGCGTGGGGGTGGGGCAGCAGAAATGATGCTCATGTCCATTACGCCTCAGGTGGAGCTGGACAGCCAAGTTTTCCCTCTTGTCTGCATATGGCTACTTTCTCTAGGCTGCAGCCTTAAAAAAGCTGTATTTTTTTATTCATGACAGGGCTTTTTATCTTTCAGTGTCGCAGGGAACAGTTATTAGGTTTGAAGCAAACTCTGGCCTAGAGGTCCTTCCTTTGAGAAGGAAGACCAGCTTTGTGTGTAGGCCTGGAGTGAACTGGGCTCTGGTCTCCTGGGATCTCTGGGCTGGGGAGGCCCGCCAGCCCTGCGTCCTCCTGCTCATTTGTTCGTTTATTTAGCCAACAAGTGCTGACGGATAGCGGCTTTGTGCCAGGCACACTGGACGTGGGGGAATACAATGCTTAGCAGAAAGAGACCCCTCCTACTTTGACGGTGCTTGATCCAGCGGGGAAGACAGGCACTTATCAGATAATGACATTAAAAACATGTAAGTTCTGCTAAATGGGGTTTGAAGAAAAGGTACCTGGTGATTGAGTGTATATAACAGATGGCCCTACCCGAATCCCAGAGGGTCAGGGAAGATTTACCTGAGGAAGTCAGCTTTAGCCTGAGGTCTGAAGGATGAGTAAGCACTAACTATGGCAAGGAGTGAGGTGTGGTGTGAAGGAGAGCATCCCAGTCAAAGGAAATTGCATGTGCAAAGGCCCTGTGGTAGGAGAGAACACACCATATTCAAGAATTGAAACACATGCCAAGAACCCAGGGGCAGGATGGCTGGAAAGACAGATAGGGCCAGACCATGCAGGGACTCGAATACTTCGCTAGGGAAGCTTGCTCTTGGTCTAGGTAGAAAATGAGCTCTCACAAGTTAGCAGATTTGAAAATGAATTTTTACTTCATGTGGTTGTTTGTGTCTTTCTCTGTCAAGGATTTGTGAAGTTGCTGGCTGAGCCTGTGATTCTGTTAGAGGACATTGTTAGCCATTGCTCATCTCACCTGAGGCAGCAGAGAGGCCCTCTCCTTGTGATTTCAGAGTCCTAGTGGCAGCAGGGAAGGAGGGTGGCCAGCATTGGTCTCAGACCAGCCTCCCCATCTTGCTGGTCAGACCCAGTATTTGACTAGACACTTTCCTGGTGGGAATAGAAGATGCCAGGACTTGGGCCCCAAGCCAGAGTGGACCGTGCGGGGGCCCACTGCCAGTGTAGTGGGGAGCAGGTCAGTTCACTTTCCCTGCTGCTGTCTCAGCCCCCAGGAAGTGAGATCAATCCTCTTCACACGGGTGGGTCGTCTTCTGTCGGGTGGAGCAAACCAAACACAACAGCAAACAGGATGAGAAGCAGTACTGTCGTGATGAATAAACCGATCACTGCCAGGCCCCCCTTCTCCCAGGGGTTCTGCCAGAACTCATCCTTCCAGACTGACTTCTGCGCTATTATTTGGTCCATGTGAACCTGGAAAAGAGGGACAGAGGTCCTGAGTACAGGGGGCTCTCCAAGGCCCTGTCCCAGGCGCTAGGCTCCACTTCTCGACTTCAGCCCCTGTAGCAGTCTTGGTGAACAGCTGGCCCTCCTCTGCAGCCAGCCGACGCAGAGGGATGGCGAGTCTTTGGGCTCAGTGCGTCCAGCAAGCAACAAATGGAGTTTCCTCCTCTATAGAAATAGAAGCAGGAAGTGGTGCAAAGGGAGGGGCCCTGGATTCTCTAGTCGTTTTTTCCTGAATAGCCCCAATGTGAGCAAGGACTTTCTCTCTTATCCCTGAGACCTACTCAGCTAGAATCAGAAAAGTACCACTGTAGATCCTATTTTTCCTGCCCAATTGCCAAACACTTGGGAGGCATTTGAGAGATCAGTTTAGGAGCCAAGGCGTGGACTGACTTTGGCTGAGGCCATGGTAAACTTCTTGGAGGCAGCTGAAAACGGAAGGACTAACTCACCTTGAAATGGAGCTAATATCGACAGGCTGCGAGCCTGTAGCCAGCTGAAGGAAGGACAGGTGATGAGGGAAGGAGGCATTACCTGATTTTGCTGTTGATAGTGTCCCACGAGGGCAAATCAGGGTAGTCCTTCAGGCCCCGCACATTAGGGGGGCAGCCTGAGCTGAAGGTCTGCCAGGTGACCAGAGCTGCACCGACTCAAAGAAGCAACTGTTGAGAGGAAAAGGTATTGGCCTTGCCAAGTGGCCCTGACCAGACCACTGCCGACACCAAAGCAAACAAAGGTGGGCCGGGCTGGGTGCCTGGTAACCATGGTTCCCGTTTTGCCTTTCACACTCCCCCCAGCTGCGTTCCGCCCTTTTGTGATGTCATTTTGTGGGGGCACTCAGGACACATGTATTAATGAGTCCTTCCTGACAGATGCCAGAATGGGGTGGGGTTGGGGAAAAGACTGTATCCAGGGCCTCTGCCCTGGGCCACCTGTCCTCCTCACCTGTGGCTGGGCCTTGGCTCTCCTCTGTCCAGATGACCTGTTGACTGCTTGGGACCTGCCCGGAGCTCGGGAATCACTGGGTCTGGGACTGCCACATAGGTGTTGCTTCCTGTGGTGCAGGGTGAATGATTAACTGCAGCCCCAGCTGGCACCTCCTGGAACTAGTCTCTGGGTGGAAGTGCTTATCACCGTCGAGACCTAGCTTCTCCCTTGTGCCTTCGTCTGCCTCTTCGGCACGGCCTCAGCTTCTCTGTGTGCTTGGCTCCTACCTACTGGTGCCATAGGGAAGCTAGGAGGAGGGAATAAAGGCTGTGCCCTGGTGCTTGAAACATGGTGGTCACCATTCACTCATTTAAAAGGTAGGATGCAGGCCGGGCGCGGTGGCTCACGCCTGTAATCCTAGCACTCTGGGAGGCCGAGGCGGGTGGATTGTTTGAGCTCAGGAATTCGAAACCAGCCTGAGCAAGAGCGAGACCCCGTGTCTACTAAAAATAGAAAGAAATTAATCGGACAACTAAAAATATATAGAAAAAATTAGCCGGGCATGGTGGTGCATGCCTGTAGTCCCAGCTACTCGGGAGGCTGAGGCGGTAGGATCACTTGAGCCCAGGAGTTTGAGGTTGCTGTGAGCTAGGCTGACGCCACGGCACTCACTCTAGCCCAGGCAACAGAGTGAGACTCTGTCTCAAAAAAAATAAAAAAATAAAAAATAAATAAAAGGTAGGATGTGAGGGCCTGCCGTGGTGGGAGCTGCACTAGGCACTTGGGAGACAAGAGGTAGGCGCCACCCTCGGAGAGCTTCCCCTCTGGCCCGAGGGTTCTCAAGCCTGCTTGTTAGAATCTGGTAGTTTGTAGAAATGCCCAGGCCCCACCTCACAGCACGTACATCAGTCTCTGGGGATGCCAGAGCATCGTGTTGTTTTAAACCTCCCCAGGTGATTCTCCCCAGGTGTAGGCAGGATGGTGAGCAAGCTCAGGAAAGTCGTCCTTAACTGTCATGCGCTGAATTGGCCCCGGCTTACCTGATGCTTTCCACGTTTTTGTGTGAAACTTACTAATGCCCCTGGCATGCGGCACACTCGCAGCCGGCAGGCTGGTCTCCGGTGCGCCTTGTCCTTCTGCTCCGTCAGTTAAGTCAGATGCTTATCAAGAGTGAGTTGTTTGTTCCCAAACCTGCTTATGGTAGTTGTACTTGTTATTGTAATTACATAATCGAATTTGACATCACATAAACAAATGAAGCAACAGTAATAGCTGAAACCCCAATTTTACAGATGGGGAATAGGCACAGAGAGGTCAAATAACTTACCCAAGGTCACTCAGCTAGTAAGTAACTGAATTGGGGTTTGAACCCAGCTGGACATAGAGTATGGGGTCTGAAGCACTATGCCATACCTCAGAGTGAATGAAGAAAGTTGTTGTTTCTATAAATACATATTTGACCACTTAGGGATGACTTTGGAATCATTCAAGTAGTGTTCCTGTCAGAAAAAATGCAGACATGGTAACTAAATATTGGGGACATTTTGTGAAAATCCTGAATGATTTCACACTCAGATTCCTTTGCAAATGCCTTTAAGTTCTCGGGCATGTGTGTGTAAAGGTCTGCTTTAAAGAAACCAAAACTACAAAATAGACCATACAGGAACTTTGGTTAGCAAGCCATACTCAGAGGAAAGACCCTGGCCCTACGCTAGAAAGACTGGCCGAGGAATGCTCATATATGTATTTCAATTTAAAATGAGATGTGGGCCAGGCGCGGTGGCTCACGCCTGTAATCCTAGCACTCTGGGAGGCCGAGGTGGGCAGATTGCTCATGGTCAGGAGTTCGAGACCAGCCTGACCAGGAGCCAGACCCCGTCTCTACTAAAAAATAGAAAGAAATGATCTGGACAACTAAAAATATATATATAGAAAAAATTAGCTGGGCATGGTGGCGCATGCCTGTAGTCCCAGCTACTCGGGAGGCTGAGGCAGTAGGATCACCTGAGCCCAGGAGTTTGAGGTTGCTGTGAGCTAGGCTGACGCCACAGCACTCACTCTAGCCCAGGCAACAGAGTGAGACTCTGTCTCAAAAAAAAAAAAATAAAATAAAAATAAATAAAAAAATAAAATGAGATGTGTTGCCAGGGGCCATGGCTCATGCCTGTAATCCCAGCACTTTGGGAGGCCGAGGTGGAAGGATTGCTTGAGGCCAGGAGTTTGAGACCAGCCTTGCAACATAACAAGACCCCTTCTCTACAAAAAATAAACAAATTAGCTAGAGGTGGTGGTGTGCGCCTGTAATCCCAGTGACTCGAGAGGCTGAGGTGGGAGGATCACCTGAGCCCAGGAGTTCAAGACTGCAGTGAGCTGTGATTGCACCACTGCATTCCAGCCTGGGTGACAGAACAGGACTCTGTTTCTAAAAAATAAATAAAAATAAAGTAAAATGAGATATGAAAAAAAATTAAAATTGAATGAGATATGTAGAGAATTTAGGTGTCATGTACACAAAAGTTGCTTTAACTGGCTTTTTCAATTAACTGCTGGCCCCAGTCCGATAATTCTACTGTAGTGGCCACTATAAAGAGACCCACGTGGCAGGAGAGGTGGAGGACACCGTTGGTACAGCTGGTACAACCTGGTCTGAGGGCTGAGGTGCTCCCTGTGTAAGGAAGGGATTTTCAAGTTGAGACATGGAGACTGTGTACGAGTCAGAATTAGGGGACATTGGTGTATGGTAGGGAACAGGTCCCAAGGACAGCAAAGAAACTTTTTTTTTAAAAAGACAAAATTAGTTTGTCCTCAGTTTTTTATGATCTGGGATTTGTATTACCCAGGAGCAAATATGTTGTTATGAAAATTTTTATTATAGATTGCTTTAAAGTATTAATAATGTTTGAGGAAACAGATTTGGGAGAAAATGCTCTCTGCCAAGTTTTGCTAATGAGATTCTTGCATCGGTGGCTTTATTGTTTTTAACAAGGCATAACGTAGAGACAGTAAACACAGGTCTTCAGTGTAGAGTGAGGCCCTTCTGAGGAGCAGAGCAGACTGC
Source organism: Indri indri (assembly GCA_004363605.1). Lineage (NCBI taxonomy): Eukaryota > Metazoa > Chordata > Mammalia > Primates > Indriidae > Indri > Indri indri. The sequence goes on from RJWJ010001344.1 coordinate 24,433, forward strand.
CGTGTGGCCACGGTCGCGGTGGGTGTGAAGAGGCTGGTGAGATGATTGTGGAGGTGGCTTAGGATGCTGCCACAGTGACCCCAGGCACGCATCGGTGGTGACTTGGTCCAGGATGGCTTAGTGGCGGGAACAGAAATGTGGTGGCCCGTGTCAGTCAGACGTTCTCTAGGCCTAAAACAGCCTGATGGCCACCCCTTCCCTGGCCCCCGCCCGTCTTCAGACAGCCCAGGTTTGCACATCTTTCTCTTTGTTCTCTCCTGTGGGGGTGGGGGGATTGCTGCTCCTCTCCATGCCTGTCTTCCCCAGAGAAGACCTGCTGCCCGTTCCAGGAGTGGGCCAGGCTGCTGCTGGGCCAGAGCAGATCTGGTTTGTTGGTCTGAGTGGGATTGAGGCCTGCGTGGGACTTAGCGCGACAGCTGGGCCCAGGATGTGCCAGTTTGCTGTCAGTGGGAGGGGTAAGTCCTCTGAGGGCAGGGACCACATCCTGTGTGGACTCAGCAGTGTGGACTGCCTGGTGTGGAACAGGAAGGTGCAAATCAGCCAGCCAGTCTGCCTGTCTGTGCCCAGGGCTGTCCGTGGTCCCCACCTGTCAGCAGCTGGACTGGGGAATCAGAGTCATTTCTAGCAGAGCCTCAGCCACTGCCACCGTGAAGGATGGCCACTCTTGATGCCTAAGGAAAAGTCACACAAAAATTGGGCTGCTTCACTGTTGGAGCATGTCCTAAACAGAGGGCTTCCAGGGACCCGCTAGCCATTGGTGCTGGGAGTGAAAAAATGCAAGGCTTCCTGTCCCTCCCCCTTTCCTGTGTTTTTCTTCTGGGAGGGACATCTTGTTGGGCTCCACCCCAGCTCTTACCTGTCGGGTCCCACCCTCTCCCATGGAGGTTATTTTGAGACAGAGTTTGGGGTGTGGGTGTTTGTGATGGGGTTGGCTGATGGAGGATAATGGATCAGAGCCTTATCTGTCTTGCAACCTGGTGGCCAAGTTCCAGGCCTCGGAGCCTTGGGTGGGGTGAGCCAGGGCTGGGGAGCCAGACAGGCTGGACTCAGAGGCTGGCTGTGCCACTTTTCAGCTGGTTGAACTTAGACAAATCACCTAGTGTCGCTAATGCTCAATTTCCTCATCTCTAAAATGGGGATAATGTATCTACAGCATTGAGGTATTGTGATGATTAAGTGAATTTGTCTGCATTAAAATGCTGAAGACAATGCCTGAGCATGTATAAGCCCTCAGTGAATTTTAGCCGTCATCGTCGTCATTCTGGGCCCCATTCTTTGGAGGAAGCCAAGAACAAGCAGTTTCTTGAATTTCTTTTCTCTTTTTTCCTACGGGACACTTCTTCTCTGGGTCTTCAACCCAAACCTGTCAGACAAGTCCATGGACACCAGGAAATGAAACCAGTCAGTGACAGCTTCTCCTGCCCTGCCTGCCCCTGCCAGTGTGTCGGGGGCTGACATTGCCACTCCTTGACCTGTTTTCTGGGTAGACAGGGCTCTGCTCCCAGGAAGCCAGAGCATGGGTCGTGTGGGCAAGGTGATGGAAGCCTGTGAAAGACACAGACTTCTTTATGGCTCTGGGGAACCCGTGGGGAGGTCCCGTAGCTCCATCCTGGGCCTGTTGGCATTTAGGGAGCCTTGTGCCTCCTCTACCCTCATTCCTGGTCTGTAGCTCTAGCTGGAAAGTTCTCTGGAAGAGAAAGTAAACCGAAGGGAGGGAGCATGGAAGGGTGTTGCATCTCAGCAGGACCGTTCTTTAAAATGGGTCCATGTTGCTCTGGTTTGGTCCCTTGTTTAGAGGGGCAAATAATGACAGTTCATATTTATGGCACTGTTAGGATATGGCCAGCACCATGCTGTGCTAGACCTAGGTCTAAGATGTTTATCCTCACAGTGCACCCCAGGAAGCAGTGTCAGGATTAGCCCCATTTGACCAGGGAGGAGACGTGGCTTGGGGAAGTTGAGTCACACAGCTAAGTGGCAGGGTGAGGTGTGAGCCCAGACAGTCAGCACATGATGAGGGAAGGGCCCAGGGTTAGGGTGCAGGTTGTGGATGATACTAGGGGCCTAACTCTTACTCCAGAAGTCTGGGAAGACACACTGGCCTGAGCCTGCTAGTGTGGGACGTGCAGCCAAAGTTACTGCTAGTGGAAAATGTTAAGTGGCGTCCCTGAGCCTTGCACCTAGCCTCTGTCACTCTGCAGCTTGTTAACAACTAATGCTTGGCAGGAATTTCACTGCACCCCTCCCCCATGTCCGTGGCATTACCGCCTGCATGGTTTTCCAGTTTTTGTGAGCACGGAGAGCAGAGGCCTGGAAAAGACAGGTGCTGGCCACGCCCCTGGAGTTCTGGCACACCGTCCAACCTCCGAGAGTCTGGTGCCACGGAAACACGGAAGCAAAGAGCTTTTACTTGGAAGTAAACAGGCTGATACCAGACTAGAATACTGACAGGTCCTGGGAGCTCGTGGTGCAGTCGCTCATGCACAGTGTCCCCCTGGTGGACTGGCTCCTCCTCAGTGTGGCCAGCTCCCCACAGGCGTGGGCCATTCTCCACTGAGGTGTGGGGCCCCCTGCTTTCTTAAAAAGTGCAGGTTGACAAAAGAATCCCAGGTGGTTTACTCAGTCTTTGGAACTGTCGATGCCTCCTCGGCACCCAATGTCCACTGGTGGATAGTTCTGTGCCTGTACCAGCCCTTGTTTCCTTGATAAGGCTCCAGGGGTCAGTGTCCAGGTGCCTGGGCAGGGCCAGGGGATCCTTGTCTTGAGGGGCGAGGGCTGCAGGGCCAGGCGGATCGCCTGTGTCATGGCTTTGGCAGGCTTCTCCTCGGCCATCGCCCCGACCCTTATGCTGGGGACATGGGCTGCACTTGGACCTTCCTGCCCCTCCGCTCGGGGCAGCAGCAGTGAGTGCAGCAGCAGCTGCAGGCTATCAGCAGCAGCATCAGAACAGTGGCTGGAGGACGGAGAGAGCGCAGGGCACTCAGGGGTGGGGGAGAGAAAGGATGCCCCCCGAAGTGTGCTAGGGCTTTTCCCTAAGCTCTAGGTTAGTGGTTAGAAAGAACCGAGGGGCTGGTGAGAGGTGTTGATAGTCCCCCTGCTGGCTGTGAGGGCTGACCTCGGACCTCTTCCCTGTTGTGTCTCCTCCTCCACTGCCCAAGCCGGCTCCCTTCATCCCTGGGTTGGGATCTGAGAGGCTGCTGGGCCCATGTCCCAGCACTGCTCTTCACCCGAGCAGCATGTCAGAGGATGCAGGGAAATCCCTTGGCTTCCCCCAACGGACAGCTGCTTTTCTTCCTTGATCTGGGGGACACCTGCCACCTCTGCCTGCCTGCGCTCTAGCTAGCACCATGGTGTCATCTCTCCCGGATGCCAGGAAGAGCCATGGGGCACTGAGGAGAGTCTGAGTGCCCCAACTGACCTGTGAAAAGGAGGATGACTGAGAAGGCCACGATCTCCACGGGGTCTGCCTGGGGCAGCCTCTGTAGCTTGAGCAGCAGCCTCTCGCCCACAGAGCGCATCTCCTGCACGAAGTTGGCGGCTGCCATGCTGCGCTGGCTTCCTGCTGGGGCACAGAGAACACCTGGAGTCTCTGTGGCTGGCTCTACACAGCACCAGAGATTCCACCCTCTCACCCACCCGCGGCCTGAAAAACAAGTTTGGCAGGTCTCACGCATCATCACACCCTGGTGGCTTCCACTCAGTGGTGGCCCTCAGCCCCCATCTAGCTGATACTGCCCAGGGTGAGGGAAGCTGGTGATGAGAGTGAGACTGGGGGCCTGCTTCGGGGAGGATGCTTGGCAGAGCTGAACCCTGCAGGGCTCTGCCAGCCAAGGCTGAGGTTGGTGACGGTTTCTGACCACAAGGTGGAGTGACTTTGCTGTTACATTCCTTTGTCTCGAGACACTACTCCTAGGTTTTGCCAGAGTGCCTTGGACTTGCACAGCTCCCCTGGGTCATTCAGGATTTGGGTGCCTCCCCCGATCCCCTTGGGGTGGGGAGACTTGCTTTAGGATTCCAGCCTGCTGCTCTTGCCTTTTGTCATATGTGTGGGTTGGGGGATCAGGTTCTCCCAAGAGCAGGTTCGTGGGGGTTTCTGGCCAGGGTCAGCTGTAGGTGAGAACTGTCCCCTGGGGCATCTCACCTCTCCCACTAGCCCAGTTTCTTTATTCATGTTTTGTTCTCCTGTGAGGAGGAAGAGACCATACTGTGTCCCTCTGGTTTTTGCCAGGGGGCTCTGTGTGTTCAGGATGAGATTGGGAGTCCCAGGACTGGATTAGCCAGCTCCCCTGCTTCTCTGGGCTGACCTGGAGTCCTCTGTGCTCCCACCCCTGCCCCAGGGAAGCCTCTTCCTGTCTAGGGGTGCCCAGGAGGCCTGAGGTGCAGCTCCAGCAGAGTCTGTGAGTTGGGGCCTGTTGTACATCAGAGCTTCTTTCCCCTGCCACCTCTCTGGTAGGCACGAGGGAGCCAGTGCCTCTTCAGAGAGGAACAGGGACAGCCTTGTGCTAACCCAGCCTGAACTAGTTCACCAAGGCTCTAATCTGGGGAGGTGGTGGAGTTGGGGGACAGGTGGCCACGGGCTCACGCCAGGCCTTTGGCTGTAATTATGGCTGCCTCATTCCTGGTCTCAACTGGTTCTCCCCAGATGGCTGCGGTCAGCGAGGCTGGTCCCTCCGCTTGCTGCTGCCTCAGCATAGCTCATTTAGAACCACCTTGACGGTCATGTACCCTGCACTTGGCTTGCTGCCCTCCTATGGCCATTCAGCCCTTGCTTGTCCCACCTGCTAAGGCAGCCCACCCCACTGCAGAAGGTCGGACCCCTGCTGACCTCCAGTTAGCCCCGCTGTGGTCACTGAGGACCTTGCCACCCTTCTGCCTCTCAGTCCTTCAGGAAGTGATGGCAGCTGGCATGAATTTGCTTTTCTACAAGGTAAGTTCTCTGGTTTTCTAGAACATTGTTCTGATCCTCCTGGACTTGAGTGCTGCCTCCCCTTCCTCCTTTGTGACATGGACGAGTTGCTTCCTCTCTCTGACGTGGGCTGAGATGCCCATCTTTCCCAGCCATTGGGAGGACTGACCATCTAGCAGCATGTGGTAAAGCCACAGGGAGGTGCACAGCACGTGTGAGTGCCCCTCTGGGTGGGGTCTGGCCAGTGCCAGGACCGTCAAGGCAGCCTTGGGTCTCCCTGGCTTTAGGAGCTGTCTCCCCCGCTCCTAAACACCTTTTAGGCATTTTATCTGTCTTGCACTTCTGGGGTGTTCACGGCGTGTGTACCGAAGGAAGGTGGGTAAGCTGAAGATTGGGAGCTATTTTTTTAATTGACAACGGAGGTGGCAGGCAGATGATGACTCCATGGAAAATTAGATGATTTCCTACAAAAGTGGGAGGTTCCCTGAGTTAGATCCTCCCAGCTTCTCTCAGCCTCACCTCCACATTAGCACATTTCTGCAGAAGGATTCCATGTACTAAGAACCATAGAATCCTGGAATGCCACAAGTCATCCACTCCTGCCGCCTTCCTTTTACATATGGGGAACCTGTGGCCTGAGAGAGTGACTTCTCTGAGGTCACATAGCAGGATAGGGGCTGGTCAGCACAGAGAGTGACCCACACTCTCTCTCCACGGAGGCCTGTCTTGGGCTCTGGCAGCAAGATAAGTCGGCCCAGGAGCAGCCCAGAGGGTGCCGCACATGCATGGGCTTGGCACAGGAACCAGGGCCCCAGAGCCCTCTGGAAGCAGTTGGCTGTGCTAGGCCGGCCCCACCTCACACTCGTGGGGCGGGAGCTGCTTTTATCAGCACATCACTGCCAGGCCAGGGCCATACCAGGCTTTTTGAGAATTACCTGTAGTACTTGTCACCAACAGGACAGATCTTGTGTGCCCTGCTAGTCCGAGCATTGGACTGCCACCTCTGGTCAGATCGAATGGGACCCTCCCTCTGGCCAGGTGAAGCAGGCTTGCAGAAGGACGATGGTCCACTCGCTTGTGTCAGAAGCTCTGCCATCCCTACTCCCCAGGTTCCCGGTGGTCTCATTCTTAGAGGAAGAAGAGAAGATGCCGACTAATGCCTGGGGGCAGTTTGCATGGGTTTGGAAGCTGGGCTGCTTCTCTCCCCACCGTCTTCATCTGTACTTGGTTTGGCTTTTTCAGCCTAATTGGTGCTGTGCCCACATTGCCTAATGTAACCCAGCAAATACTCCTTGAAAGAGGAAGCAGGCAGGAGGTGGGAGGGCAGGGAGAGCTCTTTCACTGTGCGCCGTGCCCAAAGACCGGGAGAGATTGTAGCGGGTTCCCTCCTTGTGAGCGAGAAGCAGTGGTGCGAAGACCCTGGGCTGTCTGAGAGTCATGGCTCTCCAGAGCAGGGAGGTACATGGTTGGGTTGAGGCTGAGTTTACTATGCAGGAAAAGCGGAGTTCATTGATCAGAAGCTTTGGCTATAAAGCCAGCCTCCTCCAGGGGCTGTGAAGTCAGAAGGCTGCAGACTCGTGCCTGGGCCACTCTGGGAAGAGTGTCATTCCATACCAGCACAGGCCACGGTGTGGACAGCATCATAGCTTTGCACCCAAGTCTTCCCTAGGGGGCCACCTGGGAGCTGAATTCACCAACCGGGCTTGGCCAGGATCACCCAGCCCTGGGGTCTGACCCAGGGCTGCTCACCGTGATCAGGAGCGAGGCCATTGGACCTGGCTGTTGCATCCCCAAGAGCGGAAGAGGAACCCTCTTCGCTTTACAGTTGATATTTTGTCATTTTGAACTTCAGCTTGTGACTGAGCAGAAAGAGTCTTAATGGGGAATGTGGAGGCACTGAGGGGTCTTGTTCTCCAAGGAGGAGGCACATTCCAACAAGTTCCCAGGCTGTCTTCCCAGTGGGCTATTTAAAGCAAGGCCAAGGGAGTGCCCAATGCCTGGTGCCCAATATAACCAGCAGCCGTCAGGTGACCTTGTGGCATGGGCCCCAGCCGTTGATCCAAAGGGAGCCCTAAGTGTTCCCAGCTGTGGGAGCTCTCGAGCTGCCACCTCTCATCCCTGTTACCTTCCCACGTTGGAAGGAGGAAGGCAGGGAAGCCTGGTGGGGCTACTGATAATTCTGTATTTGTTTAGTCTTTCTATCTCAGACTTCTTCTAAAACTGCACTTCCTGCCAGTGAACCAGGGAAACCAGAATTCCTCCCAGCCTCATGCTCTTTGTAGTGCCTCGTTTGGGGCTTCTCAGGATCTTCAGAGGTTCCTGGGTGGCAGCCAGAGCAAGTGGTGGCTTCTCCTGGCCCCAGAAGGGAGAGGAGCCCGGCTGCCATGGGGCCTCCTGCCACCAAGGCCTCCTGGGCAGCTCTACTCAGTGCCTTCAAGGGTACCCTGGCCAGAGTGGCAGCCAGCAGAAGGGAGACGCAGGGCAGAGAAGACTGGCAGTGCTGGAGGGATGGGAAACCTTCCTTTATGTGGCGTGTCCTGGCACAGAAAGCCTTGCAATGGAGAGGCAGGCATCCTGTAGGCACAGCACTGCTGGGGACCGGGGCTTCCCTCTCCCTACCTCTCAGAACTGATACTCCAACTCTGGGCTCCCCATGTGCTGGCGTGTTTGAGACTGATAAGCGCTGATGGCCAGGGCCCCACAGGGCTTCTTGCTCTGCCCCTGCTGTTTTGTAATGGTGGGTGTCAGCCCCTCTTGCCCTGCGGGTGTTATCTTGTTTGAGGACCAGCTAGGAGGAGGCACAACCCACAGTTGTGGGAGATCTGTGCTCAACCAGCAGGGTGGAGATGCCCTTTGTGCACTGCACCGAGCCTTTGGACGACTCCCTTTTCTGCCCTGGCTCTTACTTGAAGGAGAAGGTGGTGCTTGAACCCTGGGCAGTCCCTGCTGCATAAGCCCTGGAGCCTCCCAGGACAGGAGAAGGCACTTCCTGCTGCTGGGGATTGTTAGAAACAGGAGTAGCTCCTTTCGTACAGCCGCAGAAGCTGGGTGTTCCCTTGTGTCCTGCTCAGGGACTATGTTGGAGGGACCCTGTCCACCTGTGTTCTGTAGATGCAGAGACATGGGATCTCTGCCTGCCTGCCCGGGGTGTCTTTTGGGTAAGAGGCAGTGGGGTGGGAAGGCTCACCACTGTGCCACTCCTTCACCTGGCCTGACCTGCTGCCTCGGGTCCCTTCCCTGTGCCATGTACTTCTCAATGCCACAGGAGTTGGTCCCCTAGCCACCAACCTAGGCCAGACCCTACAGCCTCTGCTGAGCCAAGAATGCTTGGACCAATCCTTGGTTTCCACTTTTCCGCGGATCATTGTTTTTCTTTCTTACTGGATACCAGCTTGTGTGCTTTGAGGGAAACATCTGGAGGGGTGGCGGGAGCTTTAACCTTGGCTTGAGGACGGGGAGGTGGGAGGAGTAGGGAGACTCCACAGGCTGCTCTTGGTGCTCCCCAAAGAACAGTCCTGGGGTCAGCTTCACAGTGGCGCAGCAGAGGGCTGAATATGGGGGTGGGGGGTTATCCCTGCCTCATTTCTGTTGTCACCTTCTCCCTACCCAACCCTGGGTTTAGAGTTAGGCATCCATGTTGCTGGTTCAGTGTTAATGCTCATTGCCAGAGGGAGATCTGGGGGGTCACGGGAGGTAAGTGGGCCCAGAGAAGAGTACTTGGGCTGAGCCCGGAGCTGAGGACATCTGGCAGAGAGTGGGCCAAATCCCTCAAAAGAGATGGCAGCTGCTGCTTGTCCAGGATACAGATGGGCAGAGCTGCCACGAGTCCTGCCGCATCCTGGAGGGTGGCAAGCTGGCTGGACAGACCCTCCCCTGATCTCCTCAACTGGAGAGAAAGCCGGGACAGGGAGGGCTCTGCCCTAATCCTGGCAAAAAGGGAGGCTCAGCTGGCCCGCAGCGGTTCTCTCCCAAGCCGGGACAGCCAAATCCCTCTTTTAAGCCCCCTGAATAGAAAAAGCTTAAACTGACTTGCAGAGTAAGCAGGCCCTCTCAGCCCCTCTGCCTGCACAGCAAGCAGAGGGCCAGCACAGGGTCCTCCCCACCCCACCTCCCCGAGCGCTGATAGGTCTGGCAGAAGGCACAGCGCAGGTGTGCGCAGGAGGCTGCCTGACTGCCCTGTGGGGAAGCGACCAGGGTGTCCCGCAAGAGCCTCCTCTCTGTGTCCGCGGTAGATTGTAGCCCTTCACCCCTTGGGCAGGAGACCCTTGCTGCTCCCTCCCTTCCTGTCCCCCCTTCGTCTGTGACCAGCGCCACTCACCTGGGAGCTCAGGTGTCCGGGGGCTGAGCCAGGGCACCCAGCGTGGAGCTTCCACAGATGTCTCTTCCTCGCTGCTCAGTGCTGAGCTCCCGGCTGCTGACAGCCAGCTGCCTCAGCTGCCGTCTCTGCCACAGCTTTCTTGTTGTCGGTCGTCCTGGAGATCCAAGTGTCAAATTACTGTTGAGAGGGAGCGCCAGAGGGAGCCCTGGCTGGGAACTTGCCCTACAACTTCATGCCCTGGTACCTGACGCCTTGCCCCTGTCGGGGAGGGCTGCCTGGGGACAGGGCGAGCTGCCTCTCTCCTCCTCCCTCCTCTTCCTCTCCCCTCCCTCGCATGCTGTGGGCTGGGCCTGGGTTGGGCGCTGATGAAAGAGGAGGCTGGCCCTGCTTCCCTGGTAGAGGGGACAGGGGAGGCTCCACCTGAGCCTGTGGAGGGGAGGGAGTAAACGGCATCCCCAGCTCCCAGGCTCCCCACCACCCCCCTCAGGAGGACCTTTTGGCTTGTGTACCCCAACCACCAGACCACCCCACGCTGGCCCTCAGGCCGCTCCCTGGCTGGTTCTTCCCTCTGGCCTCTCCCAGCAAAGACACTAAACAGTGGGGGAGCTGCTGGCCCATCCAAGCCGAGCAGGCAGGCTTTGCAGCCAGCCCCCGAGGGAGGCCCTTCTGCCACTCAGCATCCTAAGGCATCTTGGGAAAGAACTTGGGGTCCCAAGTGACCTGGGAGTGGCTTGCTTGCCTGGTGAGGTGCCTCGTATTCATTGTGAGAGCACGGACGTCTGCTGGGGCTGTCTCCACACTCCTGGCCCAGCTGTCAGGGAACGGTTCCAGGGTCCAGTGGCCGGGCCCTTTGACATTTGGGTGGTTGTGCCACCCAGCAGACCAGGCTGTAGGGAGAGAAACCGACCTCAGCCTCACTGTCAATGGGGCTCTTTGAATCTGAGCACAAAACCCCAGTGAGTCAGGGCTTGGGGAGGGCAGCGGGGAGGAAGCCAACCGTGTGGCCACACCACTCAGATGCCAGAGCCTCCCAGAGACTGGACAGGCTGCCACTGTGCAGACGCACAGACTGGCGAATGGAACATTTGTCACATTTATTTAGTACAAGCGGGAGCAGTGGGAAGCACGCCCCCTGGTGGCTGCTTCTGCCTCAGGTTGTTCAAGTCAGGCTTGAGAGCTGCCTTCTCCACGCAGCCTAGCCAAAGGGGAGTGAGCCCGACCTGTTTCTTTAGAGGCAGTGTCGCAGTTAAGCTTCATTTCTTCATTCCTTCAAGCCTGCGCCTTGGGGTCACAGCCCCAGCAGTGCGCACATTGAGAAAAGTTCTAGTTAGAGCAGTTGATGCCAGCCCTTCTTGTCCCTGGGATGTGACATCCCCAGACAGCCTTGCCTCTGCTCTGGCCTCTCCTCTCCTCTCTGACTCCACACACCCACCCTCACCGACCACCACTGCATTCTTGCCACCAGGAATGGCTATTGTAAGGACCCTCACAGGGCTATATCCTCTCCTGGGGCCTCTGCACCTGCCCTAACAGTTGATAGGCCACCCCCAGCCTAGGGATTGGAGAATACAGAGCCTCACGGCCAGCCGGAGGCCACTCCCTGCTCCCAGCTTGGGCAGAGGCTGGTCGCCCCAAGAGGGCTGGGACAGGGTGGAGGCAGTGGAAGGTGAGGAAGACTAGATGAGGCCGCATCTCCCCGGCTGGATGCCCTCTCCAGTGACTTCGTCTGGTTCTAGCTCTCAGAGCGGCCTGCTCTCCTGGGGGTGTCTGTAGTATGCAGCCCCCAGCCTCAGGCTGGGTACTCTGGGCCTGCACAGGGGCTCATGGGGGCCCACAAGGAAGAGACCACCAAGAGAGAAGTGGAGCAGAGTGCTGAGGCCACGGTCAGGCCCTCTCCAGCTGTCCCCTCACCCTGCTACCCCAGAAAAGGGTGAATAATAATAATAATGTTATATTATTATTACACAGTCATGTGATTTAATGGGGGTATGTGCTGAGGAATGCATTGTTTAGGCAATTTCATCCTTGCGTGGACATCAGAGTGCACTTACACAAACCTTGATGGTAGAGCCTACTCCACACCCAGGCCACGTGTGGTAGCCGCCTGTGTAGCATGTTACTGTCCTGAATCCTATAGGTAATTGTAACACAGTGGTATTTGTGTATCTAAATGTATTAAAACTAAAAAGGTATGATAAAAATACAGTGTTATGATCTTGCAGGGCGGTTGTGTATAAAGGGTTAGAAAGTGTGTGACTGTATCAAACTGCCCTTCAGACAGCGCCTCATCAGTCTTCACACAGCCTATGAGGCCAGTGCCCTCCCGCGCCATTTCACAGATGAGAGTGCGTAGTCTTTAAGAGCTGAAATGTTTAACCCAAGGACGCAGCCTCAGTGGCAGAGCCAGCATCTGCACTCTAGGCCTGAACGCTTCCTGGGGCACCCCAGTGCCAGAGGACAGAGGGCAGCAGTAGAGGAGTAACTGGACAGGATGGGGTTCACATCCTGGGATACCCTGTGTGTTATGTGACCTTAGGAGGCTCCTTCACCTTGCTGTCCTCACCTGTGTGATGGGCAGAACCAAACAGTGCCTCATGAGGCTCAGATGAGACAAGGTGTGTACCACCCTAGTGTGGCGCCGGACACATAGCAACGCTCATCCAGCATTTAGGGATTGGGCGAATGGACACGCCTGCCTGGGCTCTACAACCCTCACCCCTACCATGCTGCCTGCTCTAGATGCCGGCACGCTGCCATTGCCAAGTACTTTGGGGACGCACCACCTGCCTGCGCCAAAGGCTGCGACCACTGCCAGAACCCGGTGGCTGTGCGGAGGCAGCTGGATGCCTTGGAGAGCAGCAGCAGCTGGAGCAAGACCTGTATCAGGCCCTCCCAGGGAAAAAGCTTCGACCCTGAGCTGTACGAGGGAGGCCGCAGGGGCTATGGCGGCTTTAGCAGGTAAGGGACCGTGAAGCCAGGGATTCCCAGCCCAATGGAAATAGCCAGTCATTCCCCTGGTGCTAAGGCCAGACCAGAGGTGACACAATGCTGTCGTCCACCCTCCTTCCCTGAGGGCCATGGTGGGGCCTGGACCTTGGTGTTGCCCAGAGCTGCCAAAGGAAATCAGGGACATCACTACTCCACCAGTGGCATGAGTGAGGAGGGCAAGGCCTGGGGCCACTCACGCATAGCCTGTCCCCCAGGTACGACGAGGGCTCTGAAGGCAGCGGGGACGAGGGAAGAGATGAGGCCCACAAGCGGGAATGGAATCTCTTCTATCAGAAGCAGATGAGGCTGCGCAAGGTGAAGGGGGAGGCTTGGCAGGGTTCAGTGGCCTGTGCAGGGTCCCTTGCAGTCCCCTGCTCACGCCCTCTTAGCCCTTTCCCTGCCGCTGGATGGAAGCCGTCCTGCAGCACGGCACAATGCCTCATGGGCCCTTCGTGTCGTCTTCCAGGGCAAAGACCCCAAGAAAGAAGAATTCGTACCCCCAGGTCAGTACAGAAGTGTTCCTGGGGGCTTGTGGGCTATTCCCACACCATGGTTGGAGGATTCTTGTCAGGGGGTTGGGGGACTCTGGAGAGCAGAAGGTTGAGTGGAATGACACACCCCTCGTCTCCCCAGATGAGGACTGTCCCCTGAAAGAGGCTTCCAGCAGGAGGGTCCCCAGGCTCACTGTGAAGGTAAGAGCTGGCAGCTCCTCCCCCACCGCCAGGCCCCTCCGCCTGCCCTGAGGCTGTGTGACCAACCTCCCTTTCCCTGCTAGGCCCGAGAGCACTGCCTGCGGCTTCTGGAGGAGGCTCTGAGCAGTAATCACCAGACCACACGTACCACTGATGGGTGAGTGTCTCGAGGTCATTGGTGCTGGGGGACAAGATCAGCTGCCTGGGCCAAGGAGGGCCCTCCAAGCTCTTGCTCATTTGGAAACTGCAGGAACACCCACACCCCCTGGCTTGTTTGGGCAGCCCCTCCCCAGATTGTGACCTGTCCTACTCCAGGGGCCAGTCCCCACAACCCCACCAGGGGCAGGTGTCACCACAACTTAGGTGCTACATGGTGGCTGCTGAAGGACAGTAGCAAGTCACAAGGTGCCTGGAGAGTCCTAGTCAGAATCCCTGGGCCCAAGACCATCCCCACCAGGCCCTAAAGCCATCCCCAGGGTCCCTGGGGAGAGTCTGCAGGAGCTTCACAGGGAGAGGGCTGAGGCCTGCCTGATACCTCGTTGCCCATTTCTACCCCTACAGAGCTGACCTCCACGCCAAGGCTGTGGAACTGGAATATGAGACGTTCCGAAATGCCAAGGTGGCCAGCCTGTACAAGGCCAGCGTGCTGAAGAAGGTGCGCCCAGTGCAGGGTGGGCAGCGGGGGCAGGCATGCTCATGAGCTTGAGGGAAGAAAGGGCAGCCTCTCCATCCTCTGAGGCTGTCTGCCAGCCCTCAGGCCCCAGGTGGCCCAGAATCCACCCTCTCCCTACCCCCACCCCAGGAGGCCATTTATCAGGGTAGAGCCCCACTCTTTTCCTCAACCAGCTGAAGGTGTTTCTAGCCAACCCCATGAGGAATAGAACTTGTCCAGTGTCCAGTTGCCTGCAGCTACTGGCCACAGAAACCCACTTCTTGCACCTAGAAGAAAAGGAGGGCCTGGGTTGGGGGCTGTCAGGAGGAGCTCATGGGTGCCATGGCCTCCCTGCCCATCCCTGCCCAGGTGGCTGAGATACACAAAGCCTCCAAGGATGGGCAGCCCTACAACGTGGGAGGCGGTGCCAACAGCTGCAATACCCAGATGGAGCCCTCAGAGCCCGACGAGTATGACATCCCACCAGCTTCCCATGTATATTCGGTGAGTGGCATCCTGGTGGCCACCCAAACCTAGGTCCAGAAAGGGTATCATTTCCCCTTTGCCTTCAAGCAGGGCACAGCCTCTTGTCTCCTGGTATCATGATGCTGGCCCTAGGGTGCCTCAGAGAAAGGCCCTGGAGCTTCTCTGCTCTGCCACGTGTACCTTTGCAGCCCACAGCCTCTTTCTCCTATCACCCTGACTCCCAGGGGACTCTTCCCTCCCACATTCCTGAAAGCCCTGACCCAACATGCCATAACTGGACCAGCCAGTGAGTGCCCCTGAGGGGGCCTGGTGATCTGAACCTTCTCTCCTCCTCACAGCTCAAACCCAAGCGGGTGGGAGCTGGTTTCCCCAAAGGCTCCTGCCCATTCCAGACGGCCACGGAGCTGATGGAGACGACGCGGATCCAGGAGCGAGCTCCCCAGGCCGCGCGGGGAAGTGAGCAGGAGCCCCCTAGCCAACCCTGTGGCCTCCAGGATGAGGACAGGAGTGCGCCCCTCCCTGGGCCCAGAGAAGAGGCCCCTGGAGGTAGTGCTCATTGTGCGGGGCCCTCCCCAGAGAAGAAGGGAAAAGGCTTCTCTGGGGGCAGTCCCATTGCCAAGGCCCGGGCTAACAAGAAGCAGCAGCTCCTAGCTGCAGCGGCCCACAAGGATTCTCAGAACATCACCCGCTTCTTCTACCAAAGGGCGGAAAGCCCACCTCTGCTTGCTTCAGCCCCAAGGGCAGAAGCTGCCAGCCCTTCCTGTGAGGGGGTTCAGAGACCCCCAGTGGCTCCAGAGAAGGAAGATGGAGGCTGGGGACATTTGAATGCCCCTCCTCAGACTGAGGAGTGCCCCAGAGAAGGACCAAGGTAAGGGCATAGGTAGTCATGGGATCTTTTGGAATCCACATGGCAGCATCCCCTTTGCTAACTGGGCCTCTGAAGCTCAGAGCTCATCCCTAAGATGGGTTCTGCTGGACCGCCTGGGACGAGGGAGCAGCTGGCACCTAGAGCTCTGACACCTACTCTTCTGTCTGGCCAGCACCTGCCTACTCAGAGACCAGCGCCCCCCTGAAGCCCAGCCCACTCCTGCAAAGGTGACACAGATGGGCAAGCGGCCCAGATCCCAGCAGGTATTGTCAGGGAGGAGGCCTGTGGATGGGCTGGTAGCTGCTCTGTTCTGGTCACGGGTTCAGGGAAAATCCTCGCTGCTTCGCATACCCAGCAGCAAGTGGGATGGGCTGGAGGGAGCCAGCTGGTACTGGGGCCCAGTTGTCCAGGAGGAGGGGAGGAGGCCAATGAAAGGGAGCCCAAGAGTGACCCTCTACCATGGCCCTGCCCAGGAGAACCCAGAGAGCCAGGCTCAGAAGAGGCCTCGCCCCTCAGCCAAGCCCTCCATCTTAGCGGAGGTCAAGGGCAGCATGTTGTCAGCCAGTGATCAGGGCACCTTGAACCCTACGGCCCAAGACTCCTGCCAGCTCTCAGCTCCCGGCATCCCCTTGAAGGAGGCTGCAAATGTTGTGGTCAAGTGCCTGACCCCCTTCTACAAGGAGGGCAAGTTTGCATCCAAGGTAGGGTGAGTGGGTAGGCTCTGCCCTCCCCTAGGCCTGGGATACTTGGGTACAGTAGGGGTGAGAGGACAAGGGAGTGTGAGCCCCAGAACAAAGTAGGGCAGAAGTAGGCTAGGCCCGAGGCCAAGACCAGCTCCTGCCCTCCCTGGGGCCTGCCTTGCCCTTGGGTGGTGGCTGTGGGTTGCCCTGGGGGTCATCAGGGCAGGGATCCTGCACTCTGCTTCTCCTCTCCCTCTGCCTTCTAGGAATTGTTTAAAGGCTTCGCCCGCCACCTGTCACACTTGCTGGCTCAGAAGACCTCTCCTGGAAGGAGCGGTGAGCACCTGCATTGCCAGGGCCAGGAGGCAATGGGGGGTTGGTTGCAGGAAGGAGACTGACCCTCACATCCCCTCACCCTGAATCTGCAGTGAAAGAAGAGGCCCAGAACCTCATCAAGCACTTTTTCCACGGCCGGGCCCGGTGTGAGAGTGAAGCTGACTGGCACGGCCTGTGTGGCCCACAGAGATGACCACCTGCTGGCTGGGCAGGGTCCATGTCCTCCTCCAGACTCCACTATGGCCAGCCTGAGCCTCCTCTGCAGATGCAGGGCCATCAGCTTTTGTCAAGGTCCTTCTAGCTTCCAAGCACACCTTGCTTTGGGTATGGCTCCAGACCCCTCCCAAATCAAGTTCAGAGGTCAGCCCACCTTTGCTTCTGCTTGCAAAGCCTGTGGTCCTTTCTCAGAGCCTCCCTGGGTTTTCCAGGCCAGATGCCCAGGATAGACGGTGGTAGGTGGTGTGGCCCCTTCACATCTTATACTTAAGTTTTAAGCCAGGGCTCTTCATGGTATTGGGGCCTACTCGGGGGAGCGCCCATTCCCTCCATCCCTTGAGATGCCAGCCTTGCCCCAGGCGCAGAGCTTGTGGCAGAGGGGCAGCAGCCAGGCTGTGTGCCCTGCTCAGCTCCTGGTCGGGGAGGCCAGGCCACCCGAGATGTTTGTGAGAGGAATAAAGTCCTGTTTGTTCTGGCGCACGCATGTGCCACACACAACCCTTTTTTCTCAGGAGTTTTATTTTCTTGGCATCTCCTCCCAGGCCTGGGCTCCTGCTACTGTGGAGCCTGGGCAACATCAGATGCCCAGGCTGAGCTCCTGTAGCCCTTACCCTGGACCCAGGCGCCTCCCCCCTCAGAGAGAGCCTGGCTGTTTCCTTTCCCAGTTGGTGATACTATTGCAGCCCCTGCCTCCACTTGAGCCAGTTGTGCTGTGCTGTGTCAGGTTCCAGAACAGGGCCAAGAGGTGAAGTCCAAACCAGAGTGACCCGACAGCATCCAAGGCAGACCATCTTGGTGAGCCTCGGGCCAGGGAGAGGCCTCCTCCTCATCTCCACCCCTCCCCCACTGTCAGTTGAGGCCAGGCCACTCAAGGGAACAGGTGCTGTCCAGCAGGAAGGTGATGGTGTACAGCAGCTCCTGGGCCTGCCCGGGGAAAGGCATGTTGGGATGGGCTTCCCCAGCCAGCCCCCCACCCACACCCCTTCCTCACAGTGGGCAGCTACACACCAGGGCTGGGGCGAGGCACCTGCATCCACCTTCCCAAGGTGGTCAGAGGCCTGGCCACTTACCTGCGGCAGCTCAAACCAGGTGGTCTGGGGGCTGTCAGCAGAGCCATAGTTGATCTCCAGGCCAGGGGGCCCCCCCTCCTCCCGTGGGCTCAGCAGGCGGAGCCGCTGCAGGTTCTTCAGGCCGATGGAGCAGCGCGGTTTCTGGGGGCAACAGAGATGACAGAGCTTGGCTCCTCTCCAGGGAAGTGGTCAGTGTGGGTGGCAGGAAAGGAATGGCCTGAGGGTCCCCAGGCTGGTGCTGTGGCAGGATCCTTGCCCACCTGGGAGCTGGGGTCCATGAAGAGGAGGTGCTGGTGGTTGAGGCCCAGGAGGGTGGGTCCAGGCAGGGGCAGCTTGCTCACCCGCAGCACCACGTAGATGGTGTAGCCGAAGAGGGGCAGCTGGCTCATGGTCTCTGGGGGTGGAGAGGGCCAGGGCAGGGGTTCTGACTGCTGGGGCTCTAGAACCTGCCCTGCTTGCCAACAGGGCAGGTAAAGAAGCCTCTCAGCCCTCCACTCTCAACCTTCCCTCCTGGGCCTCCAGCCTCCACCCCAGCAACCCCAACCTTCCTCTCAGCCCCGGACCCACCAATGAAGCTGATCTGTGCTTCCCGGGGACTGTGTCCTTGCAGCTGTCTCAGCTCCTGGCCCATCAGATCCTTTATGGTGGTCATATTCACCTCCCATTGCAGTGGCTTTGGAACGTAAGCTAGCATGTCTTGCCTAGGACACACAGCCTGGGTCAGTTTGGCTTGTGACCACCTGGTGCAGGGCTGGGCAGACAGCAGGTGCCAAATAACTGAACGAGCACCTATTGTGGATCAGCCTAGGGATCTGTTCACCTGAGCGAGGCAAGGGCCCTGCCCTGGAGAAGCTTGGGTGGGACGGAGAGAACAGGCGTCCACAGCCCCTGCTGTTCCAGGCCAGCCTGGTTAGGGCCAGTAAGGGTACTGTTGAGTGGCCTTGACCGTGGAGGAGGCAGTGGGGGTGGTGGGCTGGAGGTGGGACAAGAGTGATGGGGTTGTAGGTGGGGGGGGGGTGAGTGCCCACTCACTCTGAGGGGGGGTTCTTTTTGTCCATGCCGAGGTGCTGTAGGGCAGCCAGCCTGGCAATCTGAGCATCTGCCTGGGCACTGACCCTCAGCTTCCCCTGAAGGTAGTCCTGCCGCACCTGGGGAGGACCGTGAGGAGGGCAGCTGAGCCCCAGAACCCACATCAGTTGGCTCCTGGGGCACAAACCCATTCCTGCCACCATCCCCTTCCAGCTGCCACAGTCTTGTGGGGAGGGTGGCTTGGAGGTCGCCCAGGCAGGAACTCGTGTCCTCAAGCTGCCGCGGCGGCTCCCCCGCCAGCTGGGCAGGTGGCTGACCTGGCTGTAGTGGGTGCTGACGTAGGTGGGGTTATCGAAGTGCAGCGGGGTCTCCCAGCTGAGCCGCCGGCCGTGCAGGCTCACGTCCCGCTCCATCACCACGTTGTTGAGGTACTCGCCGGGCCGCAGGGGCCGCACCAGCTTGCCTGCACAGGGACCCAGGTCCACAGCCGGCCCTGCTGCACAGGCCAGTGCCACCACAGCCCCGCCCTGCTGCCCCAGCGGGTGAGGCTCCCTCCCAAGCTCACCCTCCCCTTTGATGAGGAAGAGGGCAAATTCCTGCACTTCCTGGGGCTCTGTGATGCCCATCTGTCCGCACATCTCCTCCAGCACTTCTCCTGCCACCTGGGCACACGGACAGGGCCACAGTGAGGGGGAGGGAGGGGGGCCCAGAGCTGAGGCCCATGGCTTCCCATGGTGGCCCCTGTGCTTACCGTGAAAGTCCGGATATTTGTCTTGTAATCTGTACCCCCGGGCAGGTGAATCAGAAGCAAGTGGACTGTTTTACCTTTCTGCCAAGGCAGGTTTGCAGGGTTAGTCTACTAGTGGGCAGAGGTCCCAGCTCTCCTGTGGACACTGCCCTCTGCCCCCGGGAGTCCCAGAATGCCCAGCTACCCAGCCCCAGTACCAGGAAAGCTTGCATTTCACCCGGCAGGGGCAGCCGCCCGCGGCCCCCGTATTTGACTGTGCGCTGGAGGTGCTCCTGGCTGCTCCAGGCCAGCTCTGCAGAGAAGCCAGGCTGGGGTCATGAGTGTGTTGGAGCCCCTCTCCAGCCAGCCAAGTTCGCAATCCTAGAACCACCCCCCAGCCCCAGGCACCTTGGCTGGGGCCTGACTCCTGCAGGAACTTGGTCAGGTAGGGCATCAGCGTGGTCGACGGTGGGAAGAAGCCCGTGAGGAGGCTGAGGAAGCTCCAGCCTCGAGCACAGTGGTCCCTGCAGGGCAGAGCGCCTGGGCTTCAGGCTGGCTCGACACCAGCACCGTAGTGCCCCCAGCAGCTACCCTGCCCGTGCCCACTCACTGCCGGGGATGTCCTGTGACCTGCTTGACGACCTGGCAGTAAATCTCATCCCTGAGGTTCTCCTCCTGGCACAGCTGTGGGGACAGGAAACACAGGTGGGCAGGGCAGTGGGGTCTGAAGCCCTAGAGAGATCCTGCTGACACCTGTAGGCTGGAGCTGAGTCAAAGGTGACATCCCAGCGGTCCTCTCAGTCTTTATCTCAGCAGCATCTGTGAGACTAGTCACCCTCTTTGTCACTTTCCTCCTGCTTCTCTGATCTGTCTTAAGTCATCTTTGCTGGGTCCCCTTTTTCTGATGGTCTCAGCTGCTCCCATCTGATGACACTCTTGAACCCCAGACCCCTCCACGTGGAAGTCTGGGGTTTCAGACCTCATGTGTCCAACACAGATTCCTCCACCAGCCCAGACATGCTCCTTGCCGATGGCAGTCATTGCCCTGGCCCCACCTGCAATTGGTCAGCAAACACCGCGGGCTCCAAATCTTCCCACTTCTCCCCTTGCTGCCGCCTCTGGGCCAGACCAGCACCATCTCACCTGGGACCTTTTGCCCGTAAACCCTCAGAATCTCAAACAACAGCCAGAGCGACCCTGGGAAACGCAAGCTAAGTCTCTCCTCAAAACCGCTCCAGTGGCTTCCCACCCTCCCTCAGAAAGTCAAAGGCCTACGATGGCTGCGAGGCCAGCCACGACCTGGACCCTCTGCCCTCCCAGTCCTCATCCTCCACGCTCCCCCTCACTCGCTCGGCTCCAGCCATGCTGGCCTTGCTGGTGCGTGACAGTGGTGGGCTCACCCTCTTAGCAGGACTGTCCCTGCCCCCTCTCTCTGTCCCCCAGTGCGCGTGGCTCCCTCCTTTACTCCCTGCAGGTCTGTCGTGAAGCAGCAGCCCCCTCCCTGCTTTCTTACTCTCCATGGCACCTCTCACTCAAGACACGTCACATCCTCATTGACTGTCTCACTGTCAGCTGTGCGGCGACTGACTGGCACTCGGCCTGGCTTACCCTCAGCAGGTCGTAGAGCAGATCCAGCTCGTCCTTGCCCCGGGGCCTGGACTGGTCACCCATAAACTGCATCAGGGCTGCAGGCAGGATAAGAAGCATGGCGGGCTGGCCCTGGCTTATGCTGCTGCTACGCAGGGCCTTCAGCTGCCACCTGGGGCCTCACAAAGTGCCTGGGAGCCAGGTGGGACAGAGGGCTCCAGCTCCACCCATGGGGACACTAAGGCTCAGAGGGATCCCTTGGGTGCCCAAGGCACCACACAGTGCACAGCATCGGCTGGACCCGTCCACTGCCTTCCCGTCCCAGACTCCACACAACCCACACCCTGGGGTGGGAGTAGGAGTGGGTGAGGGTTGTGGGGCGCAGGAACCACCAGTGAGCTTCCCTGAGTTGACACACTGGGGCAGAGCCAGACAGCACTCAAGGAGGGAAGGATACTAGGTGCCTAGGTCCATGGCACTACAGACATGGGGACCCAGGGTGCCCGTGGCCACTCACCCTGGAAGCCGGCCACCGCCTGCCTGCTTGTGTCCTCGTCACTGATGCTGAGGAGCGATTCCTGAATGGGAGCCTGCAGCCCAAGAGGCAGCACTGTGAGTCTGGTGTCCAGGGGGCTCGGCGGGCAGGTCCGCTGGCCAGACTCCTCCCGCCTCTGCCTTCACCTTGCTGAACTGCACCAGGCTGACCATGGCCTTCCCCTCAGCTCCTCCATCCATCAGGTCCAGCCTGTAGGGGCAGAGGGGGGACAACCCTGCTTGCTTGGCCCCCACCCTCGTCCCAGCTGTGTAGGGAGGGTAGTAAGAGCACTGGCCTGGTGGCTACGAGCAAGGAGCTCACTTTGGAAAGATGAGGACAGGCACAGGGACTGGCCCAGGGCACTCACAAGGTCTGAGGCTTCCGGAAGTAGTGCAAGGCAAATTCCAGCATGGTGTAGCTATGGGAGTCAGTGGACAGAGAGGCGTAGGCAGTGGAGGAGGGCAGGCTGATGGCCTCTGAGTCATCGCTGTTTGCCTGGGTCCAGGGGTGGGTGGGGCGCTGGGAGCACAGGAAATGTGGTGCCACCAGAGTGCCCGCTAGCCTGGCCCAGGGGCCCTGCCCTAGCCCTGTCCACACCCATCCAGACCGAGAGGAGCAACACCAGCAGCCAGGAAAGTCAAGAGCTGTTTATTGAGTGTTTTGTATGGCATCACCAAACTAAGCACCACGAGGGACGTACGGCCCAGCCCCTGCCCTCAGGGAGCTCACAGTCTTGCTGGGAAGATGAGGCAAGCGGTCAGGAGAGGACAGCATCAGAGAAACACCAGGCCGCAGGAGGCGGACAGCAGGTGGTCCAGGCACCCAGCAGCCTCTGGGGCAATCACACCCTTTCCTTCCTCCACTCCTGGGGCGGCCTCGCCTCTGCCTCTCCTGTCTTCCTCACCTCTGAGGCCCTGTCCCGCTGAGCCAGCCCTGGCTCCCTGAGCTGCGAGTGATGCTTGCGCGGGCTGCTCCTCTGCGCCAGCGAGAAAGAAAAGTCCGGAGCAGCAGCTGGCTGCACTATGTCGGCAGGAAAAAGTCCGGAACGGCCCCCGGCAGAGCCAAACTGCCAACCTAGAAGGTATCCCAAGGGTGGCGGCTCACCCATCTGGCTCCTCCGCCCCTTGGCAGGCTCCCCCAGTCAGATGCCCTCCCTGTGCCAGCACCCCTTGCTGGCCCCCAGCCATACCTGGCTCCAGAGTGGCCACCGGCAACAGCTTGATGAGGTCCCCACGGTGGAAGCTGAGGAGGCTGCAGTCATCGGTGATGTAGCTGCGCAGGGCGATGACATGGCCAGAGTCCTGGGTGCGGGTGGGTGAGCAGCCAGCGAGGAGTGAGCCTGCCTGTGCCTCCTGGTCCTGTCCACCCCTCCTGCTTCCCCGCCGGCCTTCCAGGGACCCAGCCTAAACTCCCACCCCAGCCCAGGTAAACTAGACGGGGGAGATACAGCCCAGGTGGAGGCTGCCTGCCTGGCCCCACCTGACCCCCCCACGAGCCTGCACTTGCCTTCTGGAGCTCACTCAGGAACAGCTCAACCATGGCCTTGATGGTTCTCGCCCTGGCCGTGTGCAGCACCAGCTGCTCGTTCTTCAGCGACAGCTCCAGGGTGGAGCCCAGGGGGCACTCCACACCCAGCACCTCTGAAAAGCTGTGCCCGGGATGGGGGTGGGGGTGGGTGGGAGGGGCATGAGCTGGGGCCCTCTTGCCAGCCCCCACCCCCCAGCCCAGGCTCTGGGCCAGGTCACCTGTATGAGCAGAGTATCTTCAGCTGGTTGGGGCGGAAGCTGGGGCCTTGGGTCACCTTGAGCAGTCTCAGCCCTCGGTGGGAGACACCTAGCAGCTGCACATCACTGCCGCTCTCGCCCTGCCAGGAAGGTGGGGGGTCACAGGCAGGCTCCTGGGTCCCACTACTGCCCAAGAGGCCTGGGAGCTCCTCAGGGACGGTGGCTGTGCTTCGTTCAATCCAGACTGGGGGCCTGGCCTCCCCACTCCCTGTCCCTGCCCCCAGTACCACTGACCGAAACAGGAAAGATGCGGGAGAAATAATTGGCCCAATTATCCCGAGCAGCCACGACAATGCGCTTCTTGATGCTGTCTTCAGCGGTGGCGAGGGAGTCCAGGCCCACCTCCAAGTCTCCTGTGGGCAGGAAGGGCCCAGGCTGTCCTCAGGCACCACCCGCAGCTCACACAGGAAGGCCCCGGAGTTTGCTCCCTCGGCCGTGCCCTCCCTCAGGGCAGGCCTGGCCCCCAGCACTCAAGCTCCCGGCCCCAAGGTCCCTGGACACATACCCAGCAGGTCCTTCATTTTGCGCCGCTCATCTTGGGAGATCCGGATGCAGGACTCGGCAAAGGTGTCTCGCAGGATCTGGGGGCAGAGCCAGGCGGTCACCACCAGGACATGAGGCCAGAGCCCACCCCTGGAGCAGCCATTGACATGCATGGGGAACAAGCTGGAGAGCCTAGTGGGAGCCCCTCGGCCCCACAGGGAGCAGCTACCTGAGGCTCATCTGTCTCGGGAGGGCCCACAGGGGGCCTAGCTGGAGCAGGGAGGGCGGGCGCCCAGACCCAGGGCCACCTCCACCCACACTGCCTGTCCCCTGCCGCCTTCACTGCCCTGAGACCCCACGACGACTCTATTGGGTCAGCCGAGAAACGCTTCCCCGAAGGTGCAGGTCAGGGTAAGGGAAGGTAGGCGCACTCCTGGGAGCATCCAGAGGTAGCAAAGTAACAAGAACCACTTATTAAGTACCTACTGTGTGCCAAAGCCTGCATTGTGTGCTGTCCACTCTTTTAAGCCTCATCTCTAAAACTAGGTTAATACCGGTGCCCACTTCTCAAGGATGTTGTAAAGATTTACACGAACAAAGGCAGGACTGGGCACATGGGAAGTGCTGCCATTATGCCCCACACAGGTGTTAACCTGGCTCAGGCATTAGGCAAAGGGCACCTACAGATGTCGCAGGTGGGCTAGGCTCTCACCTGCTCACAGAGGAGCCGGAGGCAGTAGGGATGGCTGAAGTTCTCCCGTGGGTAGAACACCTGGAGGAGGGCATGGAAGAGCCAAGATCAGGGGGTCTGGTGCCCCTGCCCAGCCCACCTCTGCCCTCCCGGGCCTGGAAAACCGACCCAAAGGTGGGCTATGGAGAAGGGACGCTGGGGTCCCAGGCTGGGATCTCCACAGCCGACCACCTCCCTGCCAGCCCAAAGAGGCCAGATCAAGGCCCCACCCTGACGCCCACCTCCTTGCGAAGGAACAACTTCCAGGGTGCGCTGGCGTAGGAGAAGCACACACTGCCGGAGGGCACGAGCAGCTGGGTGGAGGTGCCCTGGTCCCCCATGGGCTCCATCAAGCCTGGCATGGTCAGGGGAGGGGGTGAAGAGCCTCAGGTAGCGGTGACTGCCAGAGCCAGGATGATGGGGGCCCGTGGAGGGGAGACCCTCAGCCCTGGGGACTTTAAGGGCCCCACTCTCCCAACCTCCAGCTGCCTCACTCCTGCCCATGGTAACACCTCCTGCCCACGGTACCATCTGCTGCCTCCCTTTCTGGTCCTGAATTTTCCCTGGTGGCCCTGAGGCTCATGGTACCTCCATGACCACATCAGCTAGGGCCACTAAACTCCCCACAGAGCTGTCAGGTCTGCATTGAGGACAACACCCTGTGTGTGACAGTCCTTCAGTGCCAGACCCTGCCCTGGGCGGGAATGAGGAAGCTGGGGCTCCAAAGTCCGGGAGCCCAAGCAGCCATCCTCAGCCACGTGGAAATGCCTTCAGCCACGGCATTGAGAAGCTGCTGGGAATCCTGCCCCCACCCTAGCGAAGCCTGCCACACAGGGGATGTGGGGTTCCTTACCACGAGGCTCGGCTGAAGGGGCCCCTGGGTCTTCGGGCAGAGGCAGCGGGGGCGCTGGTGGAGGTTGGGGTGCCTGGGCAGAGGGCGGGTTCTGGCCAAACAGGTCCCGAAGGGGTTCCTGCTTTTCCTTGATGGAGCTGGAGGGCCCAGGCTGTGGCAGGGCCTTGGGTCGAGGAGCCACAGCTGGTGGAGGGCCCTTGGGGGACAGCATCTGGTGGGGCACAGAGAAGGCACAGGGACCGAGTCTAGGGGTGAGGCCAAGTTTGCCCCAGAGAGCCTCTGTCTCCTGAGTCGAGCATCCCATGTCCTGGAGGGGACGGGATGGGGAGCTCACCTCAGGGGACGAGTGGGCACCTTGGATCCCCAGCTTGGCCAGAGCCTCATCCTTAGGGTCATTTTTCTTCAGGAAAGTTTTGAAAGGCCTTTTGGGAGAAGGAAGAAGTCACTAGGTCCACAGGGCAATTCCCTGAGGAACAGAGCAGCCCTGGCTGCCTCCCCCTGGGGGCCACCTCTCCCCAGGGGCCACCTCCCCCAAGAGGCCCACCTGGATGGCTGCACAGGCATGGGCACGGGGCCTGGGCGGCTCTGATACATGCGGATGATGTTGCGAATTTCCCTGCTGGGTTCCGACTGCTGGCGCATGGGGTCTGAGCTGCGTACCACAGGCCCCCTGCCCCTGGCTGGCCCTGGATCACGGCCAGGCCCCGCCTCCTCGGCCCGCTCCGCTTCAGCCTCTTTTGCAGCTTTGGCGCCACCCTGTTTCAATGGCTTCTTCACTATGGGGGGAGGAGGAGGGGGCAGCACTGACCGGGAAGGGGAAAGACGTTAAACACTGCAGAGTACAGCAGCCCCAAGCCCTGCCCTCACCCCGCCCCGCACCTGCTCTCGGTTCCTCCTCCCGCTCCTCCTCCTCCTCCTGCTCCTCCCCTTGGGGGATCTGGACCTTGGCAGGAGGCTTCACCGTCTTCACCGTGATCTGCTGCCGCCCTGTAAGTGCCCACATGGCCTGCCATGGTTACCGACGTCGGCCCACCGGCCTGCCCATCCAGGCTTCCGGACAAGCCCCAGCCCAAGTTTCCGTGTGGGACCCCCCAGCACCCTCACCCATCTTCTGGAAATATTCCCGTTTCTGCTGGAAATTCTTGGGTGGCCGGGGCCTGTCTTCAGCCTCCTCTGAGCTCCCCTCCTGGCAGGAGGCAGACAGGAAGAGCCGCTGTAGCCAGTCACGTCACCATACCCATGTTGACCCCTGGGGTCCCAGGGCCTGGGCCCAGCAGCCTCTTCTCCACATCTGCCTGCTCACCCCACCCACACCTCTCACCCCTGCAGCCCCGCCACCGCCACCCTGTTTGAGGGTGTAGCTCCTCACCCTTAGGCAGGCACCCACTGATTGCAGCTCAGGCTCTGGCTCCTCCCGGGGGGCAGGGGGCTTCTTGGGCTTGGGGATGATGGCTGAGGGTGGGGCCTGGGACGCAGTCTCCAAGACCTGAGCCTGGCGCTGGCGTTGGCGTAGCTGGGTCTGCTGCTCCAGGGACAGGGTCATGGCCTGGGTGGTCATCTGCTGGGCCTGAAGGGAGGGGGTGGTGGGCCAGTTTAGACCCCTCCCTCCAGACGTCCCCCCTACGGCCCTGGGGGCCCTGCCCCTCACCAGGATCTGCGCCTGCTGGTTGATGAAGTTCTGCTGCTGCACCGCCAGCTGCCTCGCGTCCAAGCTGGGAAACAGGGGCTGCGGCTGCGGCGGTACCACCATAGCTGCGTGGACAGCAGGCGGCCAGGGTGGGTGAGCACGGCGGCCAAGCTCAAGACCTTCCGCCCACCGTGCACTCTGGGCTCCTGGGAGAACCCTCCCCGCTCCAGTCCCAGAGCTGACAACTGCTCTCCTGAAAAGGGACCTCGGTGCCCTGGCCCAGCCTTACTTGGCATGGTGGGGACTGTACCCATGGCTGGCATCATGGATACCGGTGCAGGGACCACAGGTGGCTGGTATCCGGGCATCTGCATCATTCCTGGATACACTAAGGGGACAGGGTGCCCCAAGTCAGTTCCTACCTGGGCCCACATACCACCTCCCTCCAGCCCTAGACAAAGAGAAGAACATCGGCCCCTGGGCTGCTGGCCGGAGGCCAATCCCAACTGCCTGCAGGGGCCCAGGCTGTGCCTGCCCGTGCTGCTGGGCTGGGGAGGCCTGCAATGGGAAATCCCACACTCACCCATGGGGTAGCCCTGCTGCAT
Source organism: Indri indri (assembly GCA_004363605.1). Lineage (NCBI taxonomy): Eukaryota > Metazoa > Chordata > Mammalia > Primates > Indriidae > Indri > Indri indri. The sequence goes on from RJWJ010001344.1 coordinate 51,605, forward strand.
GGGCCCAATGGCGCCCCCTCCCTTCATGCGGCCGCTCAGAGCCCAGCCTTGTTCCAGATCCTAAAGGGACAGTGGTCACAGGGTCGGAGCTAGAGGCTGGGAAAAGTGAAAGGGGCAGCAGGGGAGGGGTCGGGGGGAGTGCAGGACACTCACGCTGAAGCCCGGGGAGAAGACCGGCTCGAAAACGTGCTCCAGGAAGCCATCCAGGCTCCCTGAGGCGCCGGAGTCCCCTGCGGGGCAGGGAGAGGGTTGGCGCCATCCACCAGGGGCGGGGGGCTTCCCACACTCTGCCAACCTCAGTATGCCCACCCCAGCCTTACCTGTGTGGCCCCTCCTGGGTAGTGTTGGGGCTGGACCTGGAGGGAGTCCCGAGGGCAGTGAGGGGGCCTGGACACCAGGGGCAGGGGGAATGGCCTCGGCTCTGCGGGAAATAGGTCTAGCTAAGGGGGCTGCCAAGGCTGGAGGCACCCAGGCTGAGGCAAGAGGTAGAAGCTGCTGTGGGGGTTGCCCCGCATGGTGGGAGGAGGCTCGGGTGGGAGGACAGCACTTACAGCTGCTCCTGTGAGCCCCTGGGTGTGACAGGGTGGCCATGGGAGTCACCAGCAGGGGCAGGCCAGGGACAGGTGTGGCGGGGCAGCACCTACGAGCCAAGGGCGCTGATGGGGTAGCTGCGGGGACTGGCTGGGTCCCCCAGGTCCTCCGTCTGTCCGATCAGGTCCAGCACAAAGTCGCAGCCTGCCAAGTCCTGCCATGCGTCTCCAGAGTGCAGCGACACAGACCAGCCACGGGGGGGTGCCTCCAGGCCTCTGGGTGGGATGGGCAAGGAGTGGGGGGTGGTCATGGAGGCAGATGGCCATCCCGAAGATGAAGGGGCAAGGACCAGAGGGTGGGGGCTGGGGAGGGGAGGGTGGCCCCCGGGACCGGCTTGCTCGGCAGCTGGGACAGCTCTCCTCGTGTCTGGATGTCGTAGCCAACGCTCACATGTTTACCGGCCTATTAGGTGGGCAACCAGGTGCGCTCACACCCCTCCTCGTAATCTCTCCTCTCTGCTCCCCCATCTGAGTCTCCAGTATGGACCCCGCCCACTGACCCTCACACTTGGGGGCACCCCTCCCCACCCCTTGGGAGGAAGAGTGGGCTGGGGAGACGTGGAGGAGGCAGGAGGACAGGGACGGGGGTCAGCTTTGGCCGCACTGTCCCCCCACAGGCCCCCGTACCTGCTCTGCAGGATCCACCCGGCCAGTTGCTCCCCCGTGGTCCAGGACTCCACCTCGGCTGAGTAGCACTCCTCTGCAGGGGCAGCGTGGGGACAGGAGTGAGCGGCGACAGGGCCACCCTGACAGGAAGGGGCTGCTATCCTACGGGGTCCCAAAGCAAGATAGGGGACATCAGGGCCACGAGCAAGCGGGGGCAGCAGGAAGGCTGAGGGAGGAGGGGGTCCAGGGAGGGCGAGGGGGCAGGCTGGGGAGGCCTCGGCGGGAGGTGGCCGTCACCGTTAAAGGTGAAGATGTCCAGAGTCATGCGGCCCCGCCGCCACCCGGCCATCCACTCCAGCTGGGTGGGTGGCCGGGCCCGAGCAGTCCCGGGTGCCAGCTGTGACTGCTCCAGGGCCCCCAGCAGCTTGTGCTGGCACAGCGCCGCCATGCCCCTGGGGGCCTGATCAGATACAAATCTGTGGGGACAGCACAGGGCTGCTGTGGAGGCAGAGTGGTCTGCCCGCCCCACCTGCCAGGTCCCCACCCCCAGGGCCCTTACTTGAGCAGGGGCTTCTGCAGGACTGGCATCGGGGGAAAGGCACTGAGCAGGATGGCCATGAGGGCCCAGCCACGCTGGCTCTGCTGCTCATCCGGGTTCTGCCAGAGCTGGGCTACGAGCTGGCTGAAGAGCTCGTCCCGCAGCCCCGGCCGGCGCTGCCCCTGCCGCACCAGGTAGGTTCCCATGGTCTGCCTCTGCCAGGTCTGCAGGGATCCGTCCCCCAGGAGCCGCAGTATCTGCCAGCGCAGTGTGGTGAGGGCAGCACATGCAGGGCTGCTGTGTGCCCATCCCGTCCCTGCGAGGGCCCACCCCTTCCGATGAGCTACTCACCACCTTGTTGATGTCCAGGGCATGCTGAGGGTTCTCGCCATCCAGCCGGGTCAGGGGCTTGGCCAGCGGCTGCCCTGGCGTGGGCAGGGATGGCTCCTGCAAGGGCGGAGGGTGGCACAGGGCATGGGCAGGGGCTGGCTGGAGGACAGCCCTGGGGGAGCCCCATGGGAGCACCCACTTGGGAGAGGGAGGGGGCTGCACAGAAAGCCATTGCAGAAATGCATCTTAATGCTCTTTGATTAGAAAATTGGTGGCCACACATGCAGAAAACTCAGAAAATATGGAAAAGGATAAAGAAAAAAATTAACCATCATTAACATTTCACTGCCAGAGATGATCACTGTTAACATTTTAGCCTCTTTTTTAAGAGACATGGTCTTGCTCTGTTGCCCAGGCTGGAATGCAGCAGTGCAATCATATAGCTCATGGCAAACTTGAACTCCTGGGCTCAAGCAATCCCCTCACCTCAGCTTTCCAAGTAGCTAGAACTACAGGTGTGTGCCACTGCATATGCCTGATTTTTTTTTTAATCTTTTTTCAGAGATGGGGTCTTGCTATATTGTCCAGGCTGGTCTCCAACTCCTGGGTTCAAGTGATCCTCCTCCCTCAGCCTCCCCAGTAGCTGGGACCATATGTGCATACCACCATGCCCAGCTAATTTTTTCTCATTTTTCATAGAGATGGGGTCCCACTATATTTCCCAGGCTTCAACTCCTGGCCTCAAGTGATCCCTCTGCCTCAGCCTCCCAAGTACCTGGGACGACAGGTGTGCATCACTGCGTCCAGCTAAGTCTCTTTCTTTCTCATCTTACTTTCTATGCATAGATATACACATCTCAGTACACACACTCTATTGTTGACTTTAAACAAAATTAGGATCATATTATATGTGCAGTTTTGAATCCTGCCTTTGTATTGAACGCTGGAGCCTGGACGGTTTCCCTTGTCGGTAAACATTCTCTAACGACATGACTTCCGCAGCAGGGCAATACCGCGGGATAACAAAGGTGTGGCAACATGGATCGAACGTGTACGTGGTGAGATATTTTGGTTCAATGGACATTTTCAGAGCAATTCATCTGCATCCAGAGCCCCGGTGACCAGAGAGGGAGGAGGAAAAGTGGAGAAAGAGGGAAAAGGCGCAGCTTCTCCGGGCAGGTGCCCGTGTCGGGGACAGGTGGGGCTGGCAGGGAGAGCACAGGCTGGGGCCCACCTGGAAGCCGACGGAGATGAAGCTGGAGAAGGGGAACCGGTCAATGTCTGGTGGGAGGGTCAGGCTGGGCCGGGCAGGGACTTCAGGGGGCATGGACTCAGTGATGCTCCCAGCCAGGGCATCCTGGTGGCCTGGGAACAACATCAGGAAGCAGCCCAGAGATACCAGGTGTGGTACTGGTCCTGGCACCCCCCTCACCAACAGCCACCAGCCCCTGGCTACAGGGAGCTGGGCGGTGAGCTCTCGGGGGGTCTGGACTGCAGGGGACAAACCCACTATGCAGAAAAGGGACCAGGGAAGGGGTCCCAGCAAGAAGCACCAATGAGACTCACCTTTTGCTGTCTTCAGCATGACGGCCAGCTCCGCCGGGATCTCTAAGCTCCCCAGCTCCTGGCAGGGAGGACCGACTGACCCAGGAACCAAGGGAGGGGCCGCAGGGACCCAGGGTCCCTTCTCAGACTCGGGTTTATAAACATCCCTCCAAAGACTGGGCGTTCTGACCCTGGACACTCAACCAGAGCCCCAGGGACTCTCAGAGAGAATCATGAGCCCTGGAGCGCCAAGGGCAGCCCAATCTGCTCTCAGGCACACAGTGAACATTCCTGACTGACAGGACCCCTAGCGGCACCCCTGACACCCCTCCCCCCAAGGTGTGCCAGGTTCAGTGGGCTGACGTCCCAGCGTAGAACTCCTCCAGCTTCCAGGCCACCTACCATGCTTGGCGCTCTCCCCGAGGCCCCGTCGCCGCGCCAGCCACACCAATGCCCAAGCTGTTGGGGGAGATGCAGGAAGAGCTGAGGCCTTTGGTGGGGAGTCACCATGAGTCCCCTAGGGGCACCCTCCCAGCTCCACAGTTCAGCTGACCCTGCTGCCCCCGGGAGGCCCTGACACCAGCAAAGGCAGGAGAACGGCGCCAGAGGGGCAGCTGCCTGGCGGGGCAATCGGTCCCCGCCTGTCCCTGGCCCTCCAGAGCCTCACCGGCCTCAGCACCTCGGGCGTCACAGCCTGTCTGCCAAAGCACCGGCAAGAGGGCAGGAAGAAGGGAAGAAACGTCCCAGGGGACAAAGTCCGGCCAGGGATGGGCCAGAGAGGGGGGCATCATGTGGGCACTGACCTTTGAGCTGCTTTATGGCTCTCGAATTGGAGTCGTCAGGCAAGAGAAAGGAGCAGAAGGGCCCCAAGGGAGGGCGGGGGGATGGGAAGGAGCCCCAGGCAGGAAGGGAAGACCAGGCTCTGGTGGAGCCGGCAGGGATGACGGAGGACAGCACCCTCCCAGTGGCCCAGCCGACCTCAGCCACACAGAGGGAAGGCGGAGGAGCCCAGTGAGCAGCGGCCTGGAGGCCGTGGTCCTTGTGAGGCTGGGACTAGAGGGTGGACACCGTTGGGATTTGGCCGACTTGGTCGGCCAAGGCTGCCCGGCTTCTGCCCGAGCTCCCCGAGTCCCACACCCGCCCCGAAACCCTGCACCTGCAGCCTCCGCCGCCTCCAGAGCAGGGGCCGGGCCAGCAGCAGGATGGTGTTCAGATGTCCCAGAGCTGCTCGCCGCCGCCGGAGGTACCGCTTCCTGGAGGCCGTGGGGGGCAGGGATGAAGAGTCCAAACTTACATCTGACTGGCGCCCAAATCCTCTAAGCCTAGACATTTGTGTAAAAACTGACTCTGGACCGGGCTCAGTGGCTCACACCTATGATCCCAGCATTTTGGGAGGCCGAGGCAGGAGAATCGCTTGACGTGAGAAGTTCGAGACCAGCCTGAGCAACATAGAGAAACCCTCCCCCACGACTCCAGCCCTGCCCTGTCTTTACAAAAAAATAGAAAAATCAGCCAGGTGTGGTGGCCGCGCCTGTAGTTCCCTCTACTTGGGAGGCCGAGGCAGGAGGATCACTGAGCCCAGGAGTTTGAGGTTGCAGTGAGCTATGATGAGACCACTGCACTGTAGCCCAGGCAACAGAGTGAGACCCTCAAAAAAACAACAAAAAACAAAAACGACCCCCCAGAAAAACCAAAACTGATTCCGGAGCAGTGAAGGCCCTGAATGCTTAACAGAAGCAGCGGGAGAAGAACAGGATGCCGTGGAAGCAGAGATCAGTTGAGGGGCTGTTTAGCAGAGGCACCAAGATCCCACTCTGGAGCCGGACTGCCTGGGGTCAGGTCACTCCCCCAGTTAGTCACTGTGATCTCGGATAACCCCTGTGCCTCTCTGGGCTCCCTGCGATTTATTTTCATTATCTGTAAAATCAGGATTATTGTAATGCCTGCCCCATAACAAGATGAAAGGAATTAGCAGATGCAAGCATGTAGAACAGAGTCTGTCATATTATTATTTAAGAAGCAGAACTTATAATCAGAAAGTAACATCATTGAACATCGAATAGGAGATCCTGGAACAGGGAAAGTACACACAAAGTATCTTTGAGAAATTCCAAGATGTAAGAAGACCAGACTCCTCAAAGGAGTCCTGAGCAGGACAAACATTTAAAAATAAACCTACAACTTTTGTGCATCAAAGGACACATGTAAGAAGATGAACAGACGGTCCACAGAGGCTACTTGCTAATACCCAGAACATGTAAAGAACTCCTGCAACTCAGCAGCAAAACGACAACCCGAATGAAAAACAGAGCGCTGGAACGGATGTTTCTCCCAAGAAGATGCCGCGGGGTTGAGCGGCACACGGAAGGATGCCGACACCATCAGTCATTAGAGAATGCAAATCAAAACCCTAATGGGATCCCACTTCACATCCACGAGGATGGCTATAATTTTAGCAACAGAAAGTGGCACGTATTGGCCAGGATGCAGAGAAATCGGAACTCTTGTACATTGCTCATAGGATATAAAATGGAAAACAGTTTGGCAGCGCCTCAGAAAGTTAAACATACAATTACCGTATGACCCAGCAGTCCCACTCCTAGGCATAAACCCCAAAGATTTGCAAACAGAGACTAGAACAGATACTTGTACACCCACACACATAGCAGCATTGTTCGTAACAGTCAAAAGGTGGCGACTACTCAAACGTCTGTCTGTGGATGCACGGAGGAATCAAATGTGGTGTAGCCACACCATGGAACACTATCCAGCCATGAAAAGGAATGACATTCTGATACGTGCTACAACACGCAGGAACTTGGAAATCATTAGGTGAAAGCACAAGTCATAAAAGGAAATAGCGTGTGAGTCACCTTATGGGAAACAGCTGGAACAGGCAAACTCATGGAGACAGAGACTGGAAGTTGCCAGAGGCTGGGGGGATGGGGAATACAGAGTTTCTGTTTTCATGACGAAAAAACTTTGGGAACAGACATAGACGGGTGATGTTTTCCCCTCTCTGAAGGCTCCCCTGGTGCCCTCGCCCTGGCACCGCTTCACTTTATTCTCAGCCCTCGAGTTACCCTTTGGGGTGTCCAATGGCTGGTTCACCACCTGAATCTGACTCCCCGGCCAGCCTGGGAGGCACCAGCCCTGCTGCCTCCAGCCCTGTGCCGCCAGTGTCCGCCCAGGGTAGACGGGGCGGATGGCCAGCCAGTAGCTGTTGCAGGGATGAGGGAAGACAGGCTGTGAGGGTGACAGGAGACAATGAGGTGAGAAGGGGAGGGTAGCGTTCTAAGACCAAGAAGTACAAAGTCGCTAGAGTGGAAAAGTCTGGCCAACATGGGGGCCGGAGAGGTAGGCAGACTGTACGCACTCGAATTCATGCTCTGAAAAGATCACTCTTGCTGCAGAGTGGAGAGTAGAACAGAAAAGAGAACAATCAAAGGATTAGGACTGCAGGTTCAGGTGGCTTCAACAGGTAATGAGCTTCTCGTGACTGGGGGTATTCAAGCAGAGACTTCGTGGGTATGAGCGGGAATGCCATCAAGGGGAGGCAAGTGCTGATGGGAGGGCATGGGGCAGGTGGACTTGCCTTAACACCTGCGCCTCCCCAACCCTGCCCACCACCTTGAGGAGGAGCCCACAGCCTCACCCCACCCACTGCAGCCATGGCTGCAGCGCCTGCAGACCTGGCCTGGAGCCCACGCACACGAGCCTGCATTCGGGGCAGGAGGCGGAGGCGCTGGCGGGAGATGCAGGAGAAAAGGCCGCGGTGCAAGGTGAGCAGGGCCTGGGAGCACCGCTGGGCCCGGAGCTGCTCCAGCCGCTGCCAGCCCTGCTCCTGCAGCAGGACCTGCGGGCAGAGGTGCAGGCTGTGGGCAGGTCCAGGGGATGGGCACCTGCTCTCCTCCTCAGGCCCCAGCCTCCTCCCTCCTGCCAGACAATCTGTTCTTCTGGGGTGCCTGGGACAGCCTGCCGTCCAGCCCCTCTCCATCTCCAACTGGGAAGGACCACCAAATGCCAAGCTTGTCCCCGTTTGTCCCAGAATACACCTCTCCTTCCCACCCATCCCGCCCCCTCCTCCCCCGCACACACGGACCCACACGCCCACCTTGGTGGCTCCGAGGTGATAGAGCAACGATTCAGCCCCCAATGCCTGGCTCAAGATGGTGCCACATCTCTCCCGGTCAGAGGGGTCTTCCGGCCCCGCTGTCCCCAGGGCCCGGAACCTGCCCCAAGGACGGAGAGCAACAGTCAGAACAGCGAGGCCCTCTATTCACTTTAGTTTGACGCCCCAAGCCCCTCGGTATTACTCAGTTGCTAGGTCATTCAACAATTTGGAAAGCGTCTGCTATATGCCAGGTGCTGGGTGGGGCACAGAGATGTGGCAGGACACTGGGCCTCTGCTCTCCCGGAGCTCAGCGGGGGCCGGGGGAGCGACAGGAATGTGGTCCCGAGGCTTTGGTCTCAACACCTCTGTCCCCAGTGCCTGCCCCACAACACAGTGGGTCTCCAGGCAAGTTTGTGGAGGGAGGGAGGGGAGGAAGGGGTGGGTGGATGAGTGTTTCATGCGGTTTCACTGTCCCAAGTTGGCTCAATGGACATTCGATAGTCTGAACCAAGCACCCTGCACATTCTGGGGCCACAGGAGGCCACAGAGCATCAGGGATGGCACATGAACAGAGCATTCAGACCTGGTCCGTGCTGCGTGGACAGCTGTACCTTGCGGTTCTCCTCACCCAGCTCCCGGGCTCAGGGCTTCCCGGCAGAGGTGGCAACTGCCGCAGCCGATAGGTTTCCGAAGGGCAGGACAGAACCTTCCCCACCCTGGCACTTGTCGGTGTCTGGCTCACGGCAAGTCACACCCATCCCTGCTGCCTGACTCAGCCCTCGGCCAGGCTATCCCTGTCACTAAGGCCATCTAGGCAAAGGGCGTCGCCAGAGCCCTGGGGCGAGGCTGCTGCTCCTGGTGGCTGCCCCCTCCTCCTCCTGAGGCGCTGCCAGCCCAGCTGGACCTGGACGAGGAGAACTGAGTCCCCCCGCCCCCCCTCCTGTCCTCAGGGCAAACTCCAGCCCTTCAGAAGGTTCCTAATCAGCCATCCAGTCAATGGCCAAAGCCAAATAGGCAAACAATAAAATGGCTTTTCTAGAGGTTTCCGAACTCCTGGAACAGAGCTGCCTCTGGTGTTCCTGGCAGCCCATCGTCCCCCATCCTCACCTGTGCAGGTGCCGCCCTGCCTGGCTCCACGTGGCCACCCCGCCTTCCCATCTCAGAGGCTCTGCTCCCGCTCTGTGCCCTCTCTGGCCAGCACCTCCTGAGCGCCCACCGGCTGAGCCCCGCCCAGGGCAGGGGCCGCCCCCGCCTCATCTGTGGTCCCCAGGCAGGAGCACAGGAGGGGTTTGCGGTGGAGGAGAACAGGCACTGCACGGAGGGAGGGGTCGTGAAGGAGGGAGAGGGAGGGCGGTTGGGCGCCAGGCCCCGTCCCATCGCCACCTGGAAGGACCCCCAGCCATCACTCCAGGGGCTTCCTTGTCAGTCCTGCCCTGAGGCAGGCCCTACCTGGCCAGGAAGGCCTCGAAGGGCACACGCACAGGGAAGTTCGCACTGCGGGCACCTGTGGCCTCCAGGACGCCAGCCTGGTGCAGCTGCTCGGCCACATGTCCCACGTCGAAGCAGCCTGGGAGCTGTGGCGGTGAGACAGGGAGAAGGAAGCTGGAGCCACGGGGTGTAGGGCTGGGGCAGGGGGTGCAGGTGCCTGGGGGCTCACCTTCCCGGGGTTGGGGCTCAGGCACTGGATGACATAGACGCGGCTCCTGAGGAGTGGAAGAGGGGTGATTTGGGCACAGGCCAGCACCCCATCCAGCTCCCGGGGGGGTCTGGGTGGGGGACGCTGCTCTCACCTGCCCAGCCGGGCTACGAGGTCCCCCAGGGCCTGCTGGAAGCGGGCGGCCAGCGTGAGTCTGCCTCGGCCTCCCTGGGCCTGCGGCCCTGCCTCCCGGAACAGGGCGCCCACCAGCTGCGGCGGACGATGGGGCTGAGCCGGCTCACCTCCTGGCCAGCCCCCCGGGCGAGAGTGTCGGGGAGAGGACAGCATGGGGGGACGGGGTGGAGGGGGCGAGCACCGGGAGGGCAGGCAGGGCACCTGGAGCTGGCTCTGGCCAAGCGTTTCCACCACGGCAGCATCCAGGTGATCCCGGTTTGTATTTAAAAACTTGTGAACCTGTGAGAGGCCACGGGGAGGCAGGGGCGGGGGCAGGGGGGGGCAGGAGAGGGGCGGTGGGGGAGATTGGGGAGGGGAGGGCAGGGGAGTTTCCTTTATTCCAACTCCTTGTATTTCTTTTTTGGGGGACTCCTGGGTAGTGTGCATTTTTTCTTCTACAGAGTGTGCCACCTCCTCCAGGGAGCTGTACCTGACTCCCTACCTCAAACCAGTCACACCGTCCTTCCCTTGACACCAGCCCCCTCCCCTCTTGGGGTTGTTGTACAATCTCCCTGGTAGGCCTGGGACTCAGAAGGGGGAAAGGCAAGTCCATTCAGTGAGCAGCTACTATGTGCCAGGCACTTGCCAGGCCATCTCCATGTTATTGCATTTAACCCTCGCGACAATGCTGTGGGACAGATTTCCACACCCATTTTACGGATGAGGAAATGGAGGCTCAGAGGGCAAAGAGAAATGCCGAGGCTCTCAGACCCAGGCCTGTGCTTGTGCTCTGCCCTCTTCTGTCTGGAGGGTCCTGAGGCTTCGACTCCGCCACCCCACAATTCGCACCAGAACTCAGTAAATCCTGCCTACAACTGGGTGGGCCAATGGCCCAGGTGGGGACAGATGGCCAAGCCCTGCCAGGAGCCTCCCCTCACCCACTCCTCTCAGCTGCCGGATGACTCGCGCTGTCTGAGTCTGTCCCTGAGGCCGGGATACCTGGTAGGTGACAGCCCCGGCATCATGCCGCACGGCGAAGATCGGCAGGGGCAGCTGGGGCTTGGCGTAGCTCGGGTGCTCGCCATGGTGATAGTGGCACTTCTGGAGGAAGGTGTGATCTGTGGCCTGATAGGAGGGACACATGTGCTTCCCTCAGGCCTTTGCACATGCTGTTCCCCTGCCTGGACTATAGTCCCTTCCTGGGACCCCAAGGACCACATATACTGCATGTAGGGGAGGTCCCCAAACTTCTTCCGAAGACAAGAAGAGTCACTGCATATTTGAGTCCTTATAAAGGGCACACTCTCAATGACTTTACTAATTTTTTTTTTTTTGAGACAGGGTCTCACTCTGTAGCCCAGGGCGGAGTGCAGTGGTGTCATCACATACCTAACTAATTTTGTTTTTTAGAGATGGGGTCTTGCTATGTCGCCCAAGCTGGTCTTGAACTTTTGGACTCAAGTGATCCTCCTGCTTTAGTCTCCCAAAGTGCTGGGACTACAGGTGTGAGCCACAGCGCCCAGCCTATGTTTGACTATTTTACCTATTTTATCTTTCACCTTTCGGTTTCAAACTCAAATCGGGAAAATGGGAGGCAGGGCGCGGTGGCTCACGCCTATAATCCTAGCACTCTGGGAGGCCAGGACTGGGGGGATCATTTGAGCTCAGGAGTTCAAGACCAGCCTGAGCAAGAGCGAGACCCCGTCTCTACTAAAAATAGAAAAAATTAGCCAGGCATCGTGGCACGTGCCTATAGTCTCAGCTACTCACGAGGCTGAGGCAGGAGGATCGCTTGAGCCCAGGAGTTTGAGGTTGCTGTGAGCTAGGCTGACGCCACGGCATTCACTCTAGCCAGGGCAACAGAGTGAGACTCTGTCTCAAAAAAAAAAAAGAAAAGAAAATGGGGGGTTGCCTTATATTCAGGGCCACATTGTTATATTGAGCTTCTGCAGAAACTCCTGCTCCACCTTCTGGCCTCAGCTCCCAGAAGAGACCCCTGGCCCAGACACGCCCTCGTGGCCCCACGTACACACCCACAGAGCCCTACAGGTGTGATCTTATATTTGGCTCTGCATTTCCGGGTTTTTTTTCTTTTTTTTTTGAGACAGAGTCTCACTCTGTTGCCCTGGCTAGAGTGAATGCCGTGGCGTCGGCCTAGCTCACAGGCCCTGTAGTAGCTGGGACTACAGGCATGCACTACCATGCCCTGTAATTTTTTCTATATATTTTTAGTTGTCTAGATCATTTCTTTCTATTTTTAGTAGAGATGGGGTCTCATTCTTGCTCAGGCTGGTCTCGAACTCCTGACCTTGAGCGATCCACCCGCCTCGGCCTCCCAGAGTGCTAGGATTACAGGCGTGAGCCACTGCGCCCGGCCCATTTCTGGTTTTTTTAAATGAACATTTCTCTCCCGCTACACTGTGGGCTTGAAGAGGGGAGGGACTGGGTCTATTTTTGTTCACCTTTTATCCTCCGCACAGTCCCTGGCACACATGTGCATTGGTTCATTCACTCTTTAGTGAACCCTTAACATGCGCTGCAGATAGAGCTCAAACACTTCAGACAGGGACCCAGCGCTCGCGGAGCGCAGCCCGCGCTGTGCGCTGCACGGTGTCCAGGCGCAGTCCCTATAAAGCAGGCGCCGGGCGAGGTGGTACACGTGCCCGCAGTGCCCGCTACTTGGGAGGCTGGGGTGGAAGGATCACTTGAGCCCCGGAGTCCAAGGCTGCAGTGAGCTACGATCGTGCCTGTGAACAGCCACTGCACTCCAGCCTGGGCAACACAGTGAGACCCCGTCTCAAAGAATAAAGAAATAAACACAAAATAAGCAAAATAAAATAGGAAGTAGGGATGAGGCTGAAGAGCAAGAGGAGCTATTTAAGTCGGGGTGGGCAGGGGGTCAGGAAGTGTTCGTGGAATGGGTGCACCATGGCCCTGAGGTTTGTTCCCTACTGGTCAGAGACCGCAGTGGCATCTGGTCACAGTCGGAAGGCACATGCAAAAGCCCTTCATGAGCCCTGTGCAGTACCCACCACACCGCCCACTGGGCACTACTGTCCCTCTTCTGCAGCAAGGACATGGGTGACCCCAGAGACCAGGTGTCTTGATCAAGACCACCCAGAGACAAGGCTTGAACCCAGCACCGGGGGAGACCAGGCCTCTCCCCCTTGGCCTTCCCAGGCTGTGCTGAGGGGCTGCAGGCAGGGTCTTTGGACCCCATAATGCTGTTGTCCTCCCAGGAGGCCCCGCTGGCTATGGCCTGGCCACCCAGGGCCCCCGCTCCTTGTCCCCAACCCTGGGGACACTGTCCTGAGCCTCACCTGGGACAGCCCTGTCTGGGCATCCAGGATACTCAGGAGGCTGTGGGGCTGGTCTGCCAGGAGGTCCAGGCAGGATGCCCTCGGAGGCTGAGGGACGGGCACCCACGACAGCAGCTCCCGCTGACACTCCTCCTGGGAACAGCCAGCATTTGGTCATTTACAGAGCCTGTCCACGCCTGTGGGGGCCTCACCGAGCTGGAGCAGGGATGACCCTCCCATCCCATGGGTGAGCAAACTGAGGTGTCTCGGAAGGACTGAGACACCCCGCAGCAAGGGCCTGCAGGGCGGGGCTCTCGGCTCACTACCCTTCTTTGCGCAGGTGGCCTCTGCCCTGCAGTGCCGCCGTCATACCTCCTCCTGCGCCAGCAGCATCCGGCTGCAGAAGAGCTGCAGGCGCTCGCTGGCGAGGTTGTTGCACAGTTGCTCCAGGCCGTTCACCCGCAGTGCCTGGGAGCAGGTGGCAGTGAGGTGGGCACACAGGCCCGTGCCCTTCGCCCCCTTCCCCGAGGGGCTGCCCCCATTCTGCCCAGGTGCAGGGAGGAGTGGTGCTCAGGGCAGATGCTGCCGCCACAGGGTCAAGTCCAAAGGCCCTGACTCAGCATGTGAGTAGCTTCGGCCCTGCCCGGCCACACGGCAGGCGTCCCTCTAGCCCCCCACGCCCCTGCCCTCTGCTGCAGCACTACTGTGAGCCTCCAGGCCTCTGGTCACGGCTTTCCTGGGGTCTGGAGGGCACCTCTTCCTACTACCTAGCTCGCTGGCATCAGATCCCACATCATACGTGGAGTCCAGGCTGCTGCCTCCAAGAAGCTTCCAGCATCCTCTGTGCTGCCTCGGCACTCTGCTAGAGAGCCCGGCAGAGCCCGCGCTTCACACAGCTTTGTGCACCCTCCGAAACACACACACACGAGAGAGTGCACACACCCACACCACGGTCGCTGCCCTCCTCAAGGAGCCAACGGTCACCAAGGACACACTGTGCAGAGCAGGACAGAGCAGGGGGCAGTGAACAGTGCCTATCCAGGGACCGAGGGCAGGGGCCACCTCCTCTCCTGCCAGCCCCCTCCTGGCTGCCCCGAGGGGCTAGATCTTCTAGAAAGGGGTGCAGAGCTTGTGACAACTCAGAGCCATTTGGGGGACTCCCCTCTTCCCTCCGCTCTTGGCATATGGGAGGGGAGGCTGCAGGTCGGCCCATCCTGGGGCTCCACTGCCTTTGGAGCTCCTGTGAGTCCCCGCAAGGCCAAGCAGGACAGGACTCTCCAAAGGCAATGCCAGGACTGGACAGAGCAGAGCGGAATGGCTGCACCTACGGAGCACGCAGCTCTCTCAGGGGCCATCTCCTTTAAGCCTTTGCAATCCACGAGGTGGGTCCTGTTATTATTTTTACTTTACAGGTGGGAACGCTAGAGCTCAGAGAGGATGATTAACTTGCCTGAGGTCACACAGCTAGTAAGAGGCAGGACTGCTCCAGAGCCCTGCTCTCACCTGCTGTGCTAAGCAACGCCTCCCAGCGGGAGGACAGCTTGGGCTGGTGCTGGGGCTTGCAGTGTGCTCTGGCCCCTCCCAGAGAGACGCCAGGAGCGCTCACAGCCCAGGCTGGCCCAGAGGAGGAAGCGGAGGCCATGCAAAGGAACAAGGCAAGTGGCGAGAACCTCCTCGCAGCAACGTGTAGCTGGAGGCAAGTAGAAGTGAGAACCCCGGAGTTTTCTGCCAGCCTCACTCCTCAACTGGATGCTAAACACCCAGCGGGGCCCTTGCCCCCCAGCGCCCAGTCAGCAGTCACCCAGCAGATGCAGGAGCCACAGAAGGCATAGTGCCAGCCAGGCAAGCACTTCACGAGAGACCCCCCCCTAGGGAGAGCTGGAGCAGCAGGGTCCCCAGGAATGCACGAGAAAGGCACCCCCCTCCGTCCCTGGCCCCACCCCAAGTGGTGACCTCAAAACCAAAGGCATCCACGACAGTGATGGTGCCCACGCTGCCTCCCTCCCCGGGGGGTGCCAGCCGTGCGTTGATCCTCGTCAGAAGCCAGTTGAAGAGTCGCGAGTACAGGGCCTTGGCCAGGGCATCCCTGTGGGCACGGGGAGTGAGCCACGCGGAGTGGAGCGCCAGGCCCAGCTCTGGCTCTCTCCCGTCCCCAGGGCCACCTGGCATCGATGGCACTTTCCACAGGCAGGGATCGTGAGACCCGGCCATAGGGCGTCTCCTGGAGGGCAGAGGAGGCACATGGGGTGCGTCAGGCCTGTGGCCCTCAGCGGGGGCCAGCTTGGGCCCCTGCCCAGGAACCCCGGGCTCACCACGATCCTCCGGGTGACAGCCCCCTCCAGGCGCTCTGGTGGCACCTGCAGCAGCTGGGCTGCCGCGTGGATCTCAGCCCAGCTGGACACAGCAGCCACCTCCTGGGACTCGCGCTGGACAGAGAAGGGAGGGACAGGGACAGCTCTGCTTGAGCAATGGACACATCCCCCCAGACAGGAGCAGGGCCTTGCTTTGCCCGGAAAGCCGCCCTGCCACCCAAAGGGATGACAGCACATGGAGAGATCTGGGTTGCTATGAACCAGGCTGTGGGTCTGAGGGCCCTGGTGCGAGTTCTGACCATCTGGCCCTTTCAGGCCCTTTCCCTTCCGAGCCCCCACTGCCTGTTAAGGGGGAAACAGTAACCCTTATGTCACGGTGGTGTCCTTGTGAAAGCTAAATTAGAAAACAAATGTAAAGTGATTTACACAGTACTGGGCACATAATAGCTGCTTGTTTAATGTCAGGTGTTCTTCCTAGGGTGACAGCTTAGTGGCAGAGTCACTGGGAGAGATGCAGACTCTCCAGGCCTCAGTTTTCTCGTCTGTACAATGGGGTCTGCCTGCTCCCCAGGACAGCCAGGGCTTTGTAGTCCCCTATACACAAACGCTTGGCGCCATCATCATTGCCCTGATTATGCAAAGAAGCCTCCCCTGACCCTGTGCCCCCACTGGCCCCTGCCCACGGGGGAGCCCACCTCTGAAGAGGAGAAGCAGATGTTGCCCAGCTGCAGGATGGTGGCCAGCATGGCCCAGACTGCGGTCAACTCCTCGGGGCACAAGCCCAGAACCTGCAGAGCCTTGGTCAGCCCCATGAAGTCCTGGGCATCCTCCTTGCCCTGAAGCCTGCAGGCCTGGCCCTGTGGGGCACAGCGGGGCTGGGGGCAGGGCCCGGCCACCTCGCAGCCTCCCTCTACTCCGCTCCTCCCCAGACCCAGGGCAGAGACCCTCCTCTGGGCAGGCCCTCTCCTCTGCACCACGAGGGCTGCCCTCACCTGGTTGAGGTAGTAGTAGGTCTCCGGTCCCTGCAGGGAGAGCTGCTCCAGCTCCACGGGCTCCAGCCCCGCCAGTAGCTCGTAAAACACATGGAAGCTCCGCTCAGCCTGGGCCTTCGGGAGGAGGACTGGCTTAGGGCACACCAGCCTGGGGCTTAGCGGTATACAGTGGCCCCCTCTGTCTTTCCCACCCTAGGAGCTGGGAGGGGTGGGCAGCAGGGTGTCCCTTACCTGAAACACTACCCTTGAGGTCTCAAGCAGATAATGTGACACAGAGGCTCCCACGATGACCCCACTGTGGGCACAGGAGACAGAGGGTGCTGTGGGCCCCACCAGGGGCTAGACGCAAGGGCAGTAGCCTCAGGTTCCCAGTAAGGGTCACTGATCATGGCTGCCCCCTGTGCCCAGCTGGACCCCTGTCACTCACTGCTGCAGGCAGAGGCATAAGACCTGGCCGAAGCGGCTGGCGTTGGCATTGAGGACAGTCTTGGCGTGGCCAAAGCTGCTGAGTATGCGCAGCACGTCGTCCAGCTGCATGGGGTGGGGGGGGGTTCAAGTGTCCCTAGGACAGCAGTGCTATCACCATCAGGCACCCCAGCCGAGGGTACCCCACGCCTCTGCTGGCTGGGCTGGGCCCCTGGGGGAGTCGGTCCCATCAGAAGAGGCGATGCCTGGGGCTAACCCCACAAGATGCCAGAGGCCTGAAAACTAGCCTCTTTCTCCTGGCCAAAGGACAAAGATGGTCCCTCTTGGATCCCGGGGAAAATGGCCAGCTGCCCCCCAGAGGGAGACAGGCAGCCAGCTCGGTCCATGAGCCTCCAGCCTGGCCCTCACCTGACACCCTCTGTCCCTCGTCTGCTCCTGTTCCAGGCTGCTTAGGAACTGAACAAGCTTTTTGGTGGCTTCTGTCTTCCCTGAGCCGCTGTGACCACTGCGGGAGGGAGGAGCTAAGGATGGGGGTGGAGGGTGGTAGGGTCTCCAGAAGGGACATGCAGGACCACGCCACTGAACCTGGGTGGCGGGGATGTGCTACCTGGAAGTGACACCTGGAAGGAGACCCTACACTGGGGGACACCCCTGGAAATGCAGATAGACCCAGGGCATGGAGACCAAACAAAAAATTGCCCAAGATGCCATGTTCCAGGGGCACATGTGATGACTTCGGGCAGGAGCATGGCACTAATGAAGTCCAGAGCTGCAGCCCAGTCATGGACCAGACCAGCAGGTTCAAGTACAGACCTCATGCCCCAACCCACCAGCCTTCAGCCAAGTAGGGCAGCCACAACTCACCCCAGGAGAATGCAGGGGTCCTGCCCAGCACTCTGAGACAGGCTGTAGGCTGATGCCACGACAGCAAAGATGTGCCTGGGTGAGGAGGGCAGGGGGAGATGATAATGTTGCTAGAGATGAGCACCTGGGGCACTCTTAGGTGTAGCAGGACATGCCCATGGGCCCCAGGACCTCAGTCAATGGCACATGCTGGGGCCTGGCCACCTGGGAGGTGAGCAGAGACTCAGTGGAGCAAAGGCACATACGGGGTGGTGTTGGGGGCCTTCCTGGGGTGGTAGCTGGCCAGGATCTCAGGTGAGAAGAGAGGCAGGGGCTGGTGGGGGTTCAGAGAGAGCAGAAGGGGCCCCCCAAAGGTCTGGGGAAGAAAGCAGAAGCTCTCATCAGAGTGTGGAGGGAGAGGGGCTCCAATGCACCCCAGGGCAGCCCTCCAGCCCCCTGAGAAGGTCCCAGAGAGGGTTCACCCAGCCCTGAGAGGAAGAGGAAGGGGAAGCTCCAGGGGTGCTGGGGAGCCCTGTGTCTCCAGGGGAAAGGGAATCCCAGCCCACCAGCCCCTCCCTGCAGCCCCCCATACGTAGATGCGGCCCAGGTGAAACCTCTTCTTGAGGCACAGCAGCACGGAGCTGTCACACACCAGCCTGTGGGGACAGCAGGGAGGAGGGGGCAGAATTGGGGGAGGAGGAGACTGTGGGTTAGTTCTGCCACCAACCTCCCAGAGCATTAGCCGTACAAGGGGGACTGGGCTGTTAAGGACAAGCAGGGCCAGGCACTGTCCCAGAAGGAAGCCTGGTGCCTATTGTGCTGGGGAAGCGCACGCGACTTGCCCCTCTCCTGCCCCTTCCAGCCAGGCGGCCTCTCCTGGGGCAACACTGGGTCTATACAATCCGTAAAGATGAGGCAGGGTGGGCTGCGAGGAACCGCGAGTCAGCGATGGCAGATGGGGAAGGGCGCCCGCTCACCGCAGCCGGGCCAGGTCCTCAGTGTCCTCCAGGCCGTCTCCGAGGCCCCTGCCCTCCACACCGAGGAAAGGCGGCGCCTCCACGCCGAGGCCGAGGCTCAGCTCCAGGTCCCTCTCCAGCGCCGCCTCGGCCTCGTCCTCGGGCTCCCACCGCTCCCTCAGGGACTCTCCCGGTCCCGGCGTCCTCTCCCGCTGCAGGCGGGTCTCCAAGGCGAGTTGGGGCAGCAGCACGACCGTGCCAAGCCCAGGTACCTCGCGGGGGCCCGAACCCTGCGCCCAGTGCACCGGGGTCTCAGCCGCCAGGGGCTCCGGCTCCGCTTCACTGCTGGAGCCGCTCTCGTCGAGTGGGGGCCCGTCGGGGGCAGTCGGAGCGAGGACGGAGGCACGGCGGGGCCCGGCCACCCCCTCCCCACTCGCTCTGCGCCCCTCACTATCACTCCCGGCCCCTGCACGAGGCCAAACGCGGCCCTCCCCTGTGGGAGCGTCCGCGGACGCTTCTCCAGAGCTCCGGCTGCTCGACGCCCTCCCCGCCCTGTGGATCCTGGGGAACACGACCGCGAACTTGGGATCTGGACTCTGGTCCTCCTGGTCGGCAGGGTCATCGGGGACCGGGCTCTTCGGGGCCTGCGGGGGGCGCGAGCCGCCGCCAGGGGGAGCCTTGGGCTGTCCCCCGAGCCCTGCTACGCCCGCCAGGCGCAACGCTAGGCGGCGCCGCAGTCGCGGCCCGAGGCTCCGCCCCTCACCGGCCGGCGGCCCCGCCCCCTGCCCCTCGGCGTCCCGCGGCGGGAGCCGCAGCCGCAGCCACCGCAGGAAGCCCAGTGCTCGCACCACGCGCAGGAGCCGCTCCTTGAGACTGGCGCGGCGGGGACCCGCGGCCTGGGGAGCGGGGTCCGGCGGGGGCCTCGCGCGGAGCCTGCGCACCACCACGAGGGCGGCCGTGGGCGCTGGGTCCCCCGGCTCGTCCTCCCCTGCGGCTTCGCGCTCGCCAGCCTCCACTTGCACCTTCCCCACCACCTGTCCGACCCGGCGGCGCAGAGCCCGAGCCGTCGAAGCCTCAGCTGTTTCAGGCTCGACGCCCCGCTGCGCTCCTGTGTCACCCGCGTCCCTGGCCGGCCCGGTGTCCCGAGGAGCTCGCGAGCTCCCGGGGACGCGCGCACAGCTGCCCTCAGGAGGCTTGGGTGCCGTAGCTTTTCCACCGGGCTCGGCCTTTTGGGCCTCAGGGGCCTGGCTCGGCGTTCCCGGGGCTGCACGTGGGCCCCGTCTAGGCCCGGCTCCCCGCAGACTCGAGTCCGTGTCTGTCCCGGAATCCGCACTCACTCTCTGGGGCCCTGTCCCCGACGACCCCTCCTGGCTCCAGGGCTCAGCCGGAGGCTCGTCGCTGCTCAGGCCGTTGGTGCTCGGGAGCTCGCATGGCTCTGGCACTGACTCCAGCCCCGCGTTGGTCCATTCTGAGCCCGTGTCCATTGACTCCGGCTGGGGCCGCAGTTCCGGGGCCCCGCCGCTCTGGCCGCTGCTTTCCTGGACGTCGCGGGCTTCGCTGTCCGGGCAGGAGCTGCCTCCGTCGCCGCCCGACGTGTCCCCATCGAGACTCTGGGTCGCTTGGTGGCCCCGCCGAGCCGAGGGTCCCCACCCTTTTTCTCTCTTCCTGCGGTGGCCGCGCTCGCCCGTCCGCTCTTCTAATTGGGGGAGGCTCCCCTGCTCCAGGCGCCCCCCACAGCTGTCCCCAGGCTCAGGGCTCTCCTTGGTCCCGCGTCCCTGCCGCGCGCTGCCTTCCCTCTCCTGGACCTCCGGTGGCCGCTCAGCCCTCGGCCGTCTGCTCCGGCTGTCCCTCTCTGCGGAGGGCTTCATGCGACCCCCAGCGGTCCCCTGGCGCCCGGCGGTGGCGGGCTGCGTGGCCTGTCTCACCCTGTGGGCCTTGTCGCGGCCCGGCCGGCGTTCCCGGCTGGGCTCGCCGTCCGCGCTGGCCGACCCGGACTCCTGCTCCCCCGAGGCTGGCGTCCCGGGCCTCGCTGGGCGCGGGGGCGCTTTCCCCTTGTTCCGGCTCATGACCGGCCCAGAGAAGTGTGGCTTCCCGACGCTCCGGTCCTCTCCTCTTCCTGGGGATCTGGCTGCCCGCGGGTGCCCTCGGCCTTCTGTGCAGTGCGCTACCCGGGCTCTGCTCTGGCAGGGGCTACAGGCTCAGTTTCCCCTGCACCCCCGGGGCTCCCGCCTTACGCACCGCATCAATAATGCAGGAGGCAGTGGGTCCTGACCACTCGGCCAACAATGGACCGGAGGCTGCCCAGGAAACAGGAGACGCTGCAGCTGCGGAGAAAGGCCCCGGACAGGGCAGCAAGGCTGCCCGGGAGTCGCTGCCAGCCAGGCCAGCCTGGCACCGCGCCAGACTGGGGGGCAGGGTCGCGCTCTGCTCCCACCCCAGTGTTTGTCCAGCGGGGGAGGGCAGAGCGAACCTGTCTGGGGCTGTTCCGTCGTCCTGGGGGCTCCAGGAGGCTGGGACCTCGCCCACCCTGGCACACAGCAGCACTCCATGAGTTTTGTTAGTTTTTTAAAATTCTTAAATGTAATTTAAGTAGATAAAACATAAATGGACACCTTGAACTGATGTAAAACAAATGCCTGTGTACCCCCCTGGAGTCATGGAACGGAACCACACTCCATAAATCCCCAATTGCCCAATGCGTGTGTCTTTAAAATATTTTTTGAACAGGTAATACATTCACAGAATTCAAAATTCGCAAAATAAAAGTCTGCCATTCCTGACTGTCAGTTGCTCAATTTTCCCTGAGGCTACCCTTTTCTGTATTTTCTTCCGGAGCTATCCTTGCAGAGAAAAGCAAACATTGTTTTATTCTTCTCTTCAGCACAAATGGAAGCATATTTGCTCAGGCGTCTTCCCCCCCTCCCCACTTTTTAACTTGGTAATTTAAGTTTAATTATTATTTTTTTTAGGGACAGTCTCCCTCTGTTGCCTAGGCTGGAATGCAGTGGCACAGTCGGAGCTCAGTGTAGCCTCGATAATAATAGAATAATAATACCGCAAAGAGGGTCCCTTTCTTCCCTTACACTGGAGCTCCGGTGCTCTTCCTCCTCCCTCATCATATTCCAGCAAATGAAGGCACCATAGTGCAACCAATTCCTTACTGATAAGTTTTCCATCCACAGTGGATGCTGCCTTCATCTCATCTTTTCTTAGAGTACAAACACTAGAATATTTCACCTGTGTCCAAGTAGAATCAACTCCTAGAATTAGAATTGCTGAACCACAGGGCACGTGCATTTGTAATTTTGAGATGTCCATCTCCATGACAGTTGTTCCAGTTTACGCTCCCACCAGTAAGATAGGAGACCGCCGTTCCCACATAGCATTCGTGCTCGGTGTTACCCAACATTTTTGACACTTTGAAACATGCCACATAAAATCTCAGTGCCTTGTTAAGTTCATTTCTCTGTGAAAATAAGCAGTTCCCCCCTCTTAGAACCACTGTGTTTCCTTTTCTGAGACCTGTCTTTTCTCATCCCTTACCCATCTTTCTGTTGGAGGGGAGTGGGGCTGCTCCTTGGTGGTTAGACTGTAGTTAAGCCCAGGCACGATGTGGGAGGCCACTTGAGGGCCCCCAGATTGAGGCACCTGCTGCCGGGCAGGCTCGGGGGCACCAAGATGGAGCCGGATGAGCCGCCAGAACCTGTGCCCTGCACCCCCCTGACAATCTTGCTCTGGTCTGTCCTCCCCGGCAGCACCACCCAGAACAGAGCAGGGGAGGGAACATTCCAGATTGTGGCACTTTCCCTCAGAATGCTGACCTGTCCACCCGTGCCTGCCTCACACCCATCTCTCTGCACACCTGCTAGAACCAGCCTTGGAGCTGGGTGGAGCTGCTGCCAGCACCCACATTCCCCCACGGCCCCCAGGAGGGCCACTCAGCCCAGAGGCCTGGTTTGAGCAACAAGGTGGAGTGACTCTGCTCTCAAGGAGGCAGCCTTCTGGGGAGGGAGTGGCTGGAAAGGCCAGGAGCTCACAGGTAGCAGCCTGGAGCTGTACCCCTGCCACCAACACTGACGGGTGGAGAGCAACGATGTCAGAGGGCTCTTTTCTCCTGCAAGAAGCAGGACATGGGTGAGGGATCCACACAGGGGACAGCACACAGTGTTGAGAACCATCCATGATCGCCTGTAACAACGTGGACAATCTCGCAAACGCAGGGGCGAGTGAAAGCAGCCGGGCAGAAGGAGCAGCCGCTTGATTGCATTTCTGTAAAGTGCAAAAACAGGCAAAGTGGTTTACAGAGGGGTGCCCCCAGGGCTGGTGATGACTAGAAGGGGACATGAGGGAACCTCCGGGATGTGGGTGATGCTGTTGTTCAGTTTGTGGGGATTTGTCGAGTTGCATCTATGATGTGTGCACTGCTGGTTTGCATTTTATAAAGATAGCTCGGAAGGGCCAGACGCGGTGGCTCACGCCTGCAATCCCAGCACTCTGGGAGGCCGAGGCAGGAAGATCCATTGAGCCCAGGAGTTCAAGACCAGCCTGAGCAACAAAGCAAGACCCTGTCTCTACAAAAAAAACAAAGAAAATAGAAAAATTAGCAGAGCATGGTGGTATGCACCTATAGTCCCAGCTATTCAAGAGGCTGAGGCAGGAGGCTCGCTCGAGCCCAGGAGTTTGAGGTTGCGGTGAGCTGTGATGATGCCACTGCACTTCAGCCCAAGTGATAGAGCAAGACCCTGTCTCAAAAAGAAAAAAAAAAAGAAAAGATAAAAAACTCGCTGTTTTGCCCTGGATAAACAACAATAATAATAGCAAATATCTAGAGCTTCAGGGCTTATGCTGTGCCAGGCACTGTTCTAAGCACTTTACTATGAATTCATTTAATCCTTGAAATCACCCTAAGAAGTAGGTGCTGTGAGGATGCCCATTTTGTGGATGATACCACTGAGGCACAGCTAGTGAGTGTCAGAGCTGGGGATGCCAACCCAGGCAGTCTAGCTCCAAAGGACCAGCTGGAGACTGGGTGTAAGGAGCGGCAAAAGACAAAATTACAACAAATTTAGTTAACAGATCTTCACTGGCTTTTACTTGTGATTCCAGAATTGGGCAACACCTCATTCTATAAAACAGATGAATGTTCAATCCAGGTGAGGTGGGGCGCACCTGTAGTCCCAGCGACTTAGGGGGCTGAGGTGGGAGGATTCCTTGAGCTCAGGAGTTCGAGACCAGCCTGGACAATATAGTGAGACCCTGTCTCAAAAAAAAAAAAGATTAATGTTCAGATGAGCTGAGCAGAGGAGTGGGCCTTATGGACAGAAAAGGCTGAGGAAAGCAAAGAACAAAAAGCAGATTGGTCGTCTCAAAATGACTTTCCTTACAAAGGTTAGAGCAGAGGTGACCTTCTTATCATGCCAGCTAAAACTGGCCTGTGTGTGGGTCTGGCTATCATCTCTTTCTCTCTCCTGATTCCTTGGAAGGTCAGATTAAACACCTTGGTTTCAGCGCGGTGGCATGGAACTTCAGCAAGAGAGACTCCATTTTGGTCTGATCTGTTGGGCCTGGTGCGGGAGCTCAGTCCAAACCAATGGCCTCCCGTCGACTGTGTGCAACAGGAGCTGACACCACTGCAAACCGAGCTCTGGTTCCTCGGTGGCTCCGGTACAACGTGTCCTGCGAGCTCAGGACAAGCTCTCCAGCTCTGTGCTCCCGTCCAAGCTCCTGCCTCCTTGGGCGCCTTCCTCTCCTCCCTGTCGACCCAGGCCAGGGCTGTATCTCACCCAGCGGGGTGGGCGTGGCAAGCTCCTTACCCTCGGAGCCCCAGTTTCCTTCCCAAGCATTTCACTTAAACCCTAGGAGAGAGCTATCATCTCACTTTGCAGATAAGGAGATGGCTCAGAGAGGTGAAATAGCTAAAGGACACATAGCCAGTTTAAATGAGGAATTGGGGACCAAGCCCAGGTCCCTTGACCCTCAGTACCCACTGTGCTGTTGAATGAACACTGAACCCACAGTGCTTCTGCTGAGAATCAGCTTTGGAACCAGGCAGCCCTGGTCCCCCTTCCCGCTGCAGTACTCCACCTCCTGGCAGTGTGACCTTGAACAACCTTCAGAGAACCAGGCTAATCTGGACAGCTTGGGAGATGGGCCACCCCCAAGCCTATCTTCCCATTCACTTCCTCTGCCTGCTTTGCTCCGGAGTATTGTGAATGCCTCCTTGGGGCTGTGTGCTGAGCCTCTGCTCCTCTGCTGGCCTCACCCACTGTCCACAGTTAACTTTCACTTCCTTTGGTTGGGTGTTCATTAGGAGCCAGGTGCTGTCTGATTTTACAGGCTCTCAATCCTTACAACCCTCTGAGGAAGGCCCTAATATTATGCCCATTTTACAGATAAGTAAATGAAGGCCCAGGAGCAAGGTCATCTGCCTGAGGTCACACAGCCAGCCACAGGAAAAGCCAGGGCTCAAGGGCTGGATCTGCCTGACTTCAAAGTCTAAGTCTCCCACCTCTTCGGATGCCAAGACCCTCATGTCTAAATCTCCAGAGCATGGATCCAGTGCCTGCTGTCCATCTCCAGGGCCCTCGGAGTCAGCAGGAACCCCTCCTGCTCACTCACCTCCTCCCATGTGGCAGCTGTCCTTGTCAACCCAGCCCATCAATGCCTCTGTCCCACCGCCACCATTACCTCTCCCCTGGACTGCTGCAAGAACCTCCAACTCCTCTCTCTGTGCCAGCCCAGCTTCCTCCAACTCACTTGCTAGAGACGAGGATGGCAAGCCCTCCCATTTGTGCACACCCATCAGTAAAGAGTGTTCACCTCATACTCCCCATATGGGAATGTTTTCTTAGAACTGCAATATGCAAAGCACTGGCATTAGCTAACACTTCAAAGCAGAGCATACTTAAAGCAAAGCTCATTCTTAAGGAGTATGGAAGTAAATCCATTTTTAAAGAGTCTTCCCGACATTTTCAGGGGCGAGTGTGGTTTGACTTCTCATTGAATTTCATCAGCCAGACCATTGTGGCCACGCGCTCCTCTGAGCCATGGAGCGCTGGCTCTGCCGCTTTCCTCTGACCCGCTGGCGCTTGCGTTATCACCCTTATCTTCAATTCTTGGTCTCTTGGCAGGAAACGTCATGTTACTTTTCCATTTGTGTGTTAGTTTAGCTAAATGGATAAAACAAGCTGTACATCACCTTAAATTCACAAACACTGACACGAGGCTGAGCATGGTGGCTCCCACCTGTAATCCTAGCTCTTTGGGAGGCCGAGGTGAGAGGATCGCTTGAGGTCATAAGTTCAAGACCAGCCTACGCAAGAGTGAGACCCCATCTCTACAAAAAATAGAAAAATTAGCCGGGAATGGTTTCGCATGCCTGTATTCCCAGCTACTCGGGAGGCTGAGGCAGGAGGATCACTTGAGCCCAGGAGTTTGAGGTTGCAGTGAGCTATAATGCCACTGCACTCTAGCCAGGGTGACAGAGTGGACTCTGCCTTAAGAAAAAAAAAAAACCCACCCAAGTCCCCATATGCTAGGGTGGGGCATCCAGCTCTCCAGGGTGTGATGTTCCCTCCAACCCTATTGGTATGCGACTCTCTGACCTGCAGACCAAGGACCCCAGCATCGACCCAAAGTACAGACAGTAAAGCTTAAATTTCTTTTACAGTAAGAAACCAAGACAGCCTGTGCACAGAATTCTAACAACTTCTTCCTGTCCCAGATGGGGCTCATGTGCCCCGCCCATCAGTAACTCACGGACTCCTGTGAACCTCACGATAGTCCTCGAGGGAAGGACTCTTGTCGTGCCTGGTTTGCAGAAGAAAGTGGTAAGTAAGTCACCCGACTCACCCGAGTGGACCTTGGCCAGGATTTGTCCCAGTGATCTCTGGGACAAATTCCGGCAGAGCCCTTCCTTGCTTAAAACTCTTCAGATGCTTTGCTGCCTCAGGATAAAGCCCAGACTCTTTCAGGCACCTTACCGGGTGTCCCCTCACCTCTGTGGCTCGGCTTCTGTCTGCCAGCGTCCCTGCCCACTTCCTCCGGGCACAGCACTCCTCTTCTCTTTGGGAACCACTCCTCTGCACTCGTGGTTCTCAGGTGCCCACCTCAGAAGCCCCTCTGTGCCCTCCCAAGGAGCAACAGGGGATGGGCAAGGGGCCCAAGTCCCCAAACCTGGAGATCCTTCAGTTGGATGTGCCCACACAGAGGGTGGGCAAGGGCTGGGTGCGTCCGCCCCAGCACCTGGCGCTCATCTCCTGCTGACGGGCCCTTCTCCTCCCTCAGGCAGGGCAGCCCCGGTGGCCCCAGTCTGGCCTCCCATTAGCCACCCCCAGCTCCCCGCTGCTTCTCTCAGCAAGTGGCCAAGTTCCCCGCCTGCTGCTGGCCCCTCTGTCCTCCCCCCACAACAGTCTGCCGCCCGCCACTGCCTTCTGCCCAGCCAATTCCGGGCCCTCTCTCCGGGCACAGCATGTCACCTTGCAGATGCATTTCTCACAGGTGCCCTCATCCAATGCTCCCTGCACTGGTAAGGACCGTGAGCCCCGAGGGCAGGGACCATTATATGTCTCAGACACCTAAGAACCCCAAGTGCCTGGCATTAATAGGTTCTCAAGACAGGTCAATAAAGACAAGCCCAGTCCAAGCAAAACGTCTGGCTCCTAAAGTCCTTCCCCGCCGTCTAACTGAGCCCCTCACTAAGGGGACCAGGGGAAAGGCCTCTCACCTCCAGGGACTGCTCCCCACCTCAGCAGCACCCCAGTCCCCGATGTCCAGAAGAAGCCACCAGGTTTGAGATGTTGTGGGTGTCTTCCCTCCTGACAGCAGGGAAAAGCCAGCCACAGGTGGCACGGACCCAGCGACACAGGCTCCAGATGGTTCACGCCTGCCATTTGTTCCCAGAGAACGCGCAGGGGTGCTCAGACACGCCCAAGCTCGGTTTGCTCCGATTCAAACAGCTTAAACGGGTTCTCCTGGCCACCAGCCTGGGCCAGAGGCCAGACCCCAGCGGGAAAGGCAAGGTTGTGGCTGAGACTTTGCATTTACAGGGAAAATTTCTGTGTAGTTGAAACAGCAGGTGAACAAGTCCAGTGAAGAGGTAATAGGTGTTTATTAAAAACTTTATCACCCAGAGGCAGTTAAATTTTATAATTTAAAACCCAGCCCACTACAAAAAGGGGGGATGGGAGGAATAAAAACTGTGCAACATTGACCCAGGGACTGAGGCCCCACAGGGCCAGCCCCAGGGGCCAGGGCCTCCCCCCGCCCAAGGCCAGGAGCAGCTGCAGGGTGGAAACCGGGGGCGCCCCCGCCCCTGGCCCAGCCCAGTACACAGGCCTCTCTGGCTGGGGCAGGCCCAAGGAAGGGCCCTCAGTAGTGTGTGCTCTTCACGCAGCCTGGACGCCCGTCCTGCTCACTCTGCTGTAGAAGGACATGGAGGGACAGCAGCTTAGGGTGGCCCTGGGCAGGACGGGACACCTCAGTTGCCCACTCTGAGCCCAGACACGGTGGTTTCCACGACACCTGGAGCATGTGTCAGGGCTGGGATGGACCCGGAGGCCTGCAGGGCCCGGGGCCCTTCCCCCTCTCCCTCCCGGGAAGCCCGTCCCCCGCAGCAGTGTCCAAGGGCCAGAGCCCCTACCTCCCCCGTTGCTGAGGCTGTATCCCACGGCCACTCGATGAGAACGCCAGTTGCCATAGCTCCTGCATCAGCAGAGACAGGGGAGTCACCATCCACGGGGCCCCTCGTTCTCAGTGTTCTCCCGACGCCTCTCCCAGCCCGGGCAGTGACTCACCCTCGGTCTCCCTCCAGCGTGCTCTGCACTTCCTTCAGGACTCCTGCAGGCCAGGGTTGGGGACAGGCCCGGTGAGGCCGGCCGGCCGGCCAGCAGCCCTTCTCCCCTTTTACCACAGGGTGCTAGACAGGTCTGTTGCACCCCGGCCCGCCAAGCACCACCCCCCCACCTCGTGCTGACCCCACCAACTCCCGCCCGACTCACGCTCGTCGTTGAGCAGAGCGTGCTCCATCACCGGGCCCGGCTTCTTCTCTGGAAGGTAGAGACCAGGTCAGGTGAGCCCCACCCTGGGCCTTCCTCTGCCCGGTTCTCACCTTACGAAGGTGGGGGTGCCGGGAGCCCTGAGCCCAGGGCTGGAAGGCATGCTGTTTCTACTCCCAACCCCAACAGTACCTGCTCAGCTAGGGGTGCCCTTCCCTCCCGCCCAGCCCCAGGTGTGGCCCAGGAGGCCCGTCTTACCCTCTCCGTCACTCTGGCTCCCTGAGTTCCTGTGGGGGAGAGAGCGTGAGGACAGGGCCCCCGGGCTCCCTGCCCCGGCTCTGGAAGCCCCGTTCCCATGAAGAATAAGTGAAAGTCAGCTGGCCTGGACACCCAAGCAGGGGGAGCCTGGCGGGTAAACCGAGTCCTGCCCTGGACGGGCAGCTTGCACGGGAGGAGGGACCAGGAAGAGGCACAGAGAGCCTGGGGTGGGGGTGGAGGGAGCTCGGGCATCTCGGGGAAGCGGCGGGCGGAGAGGCTGGGGAGGCCTCTGGCCCTTCCGCCCACCTGGCCCGGCCTGAGGCCTTCCCGGGGCCGGCCCCATTGCCGGGGCGGCTGTGGTTCCTGGTTTCTGCCGAATCCACCAGACACCGGGGCTCAACCAGCCACTTGGTGGAGAGAGAGAAGCGCTCAAACTCCGAGGGGGAGATCAGGTAGAAACCTGGGGAGTGGAAGAGAAGGCAAGTGAGGCCCGCCCGGGGCTCCCGGGCCCTTGAGCTGCCAAGGCTGGAGTAAGGCCTGGGGCCATCCTCACAGCTCCCCAGCCGAGGCCAACCCAGCCTCGCCACAGCTGCAGCGGCCCTGCCCACCCCGGCAGCGCCTGGGGCCCCGCGCCTGCCCCAGCCCTGCTCGCACACCTTGGCCGTACTTGGTGAAGACGCAGGAGGCGATGCCACTGACGTCCTCCCGGCGGATGCAGCTGTAGCGCACCTGGGGCTTGAGCAGGGGCAGTGAGACCACTTGGATGTCGCCCAGGTTGGTGAGGACCGCCAGGTGGTACTCGCCGTAATCCTCGGCTCGACGGCTGCCGAAGTGGGCCACGCCGACCCGCCGCACTCGCGAACCTTCCAGGGCCGTCAGCTTCAGCTTCAGCTTGGCACTCACCTTGGGCAGCGTGAACACCTGGGGGTGTAGGGTGACCGGTCATGCCTGCGGCCAGCACATAGTTCTGCCACTGCTGATGCCTCCCAGCGTCCCAGCTAACCCTGCCAGGGCTCAGTGCTCCCCCAGCTCTCCGACTGGGAGGATGCCAAGGTCACTGACTTCCATGTCTGGGTTTTGTCCCTTCCACAGACATAGGTCCTGCCTCAGTCCCTGCCTCTGACCCCAGGGCACAGGGACCCAAGACCTCTCCCCTTCCTTCCTGTGCCTCTGCAGCCCCTCAGACACAACTTCACACAAGCCCCCGAGTCCCAGCCATCACATTTGTGCCCCGGGTCTGAGGCTCCTGGATGTCCCAGGGATTTCCAAGGACCCTGCTGCCACCCGTGCGGCACCTTGAACTGTTCCTCTGACACGACGAGCAGCTGGTGGCTTCCCTGCATATCTGGGCTCTTTGACAGGTCATGGGCCACTTCCAGGGGCTCGGGGAGGGGTATGCTGTGTCCATCGAGCACGAGAATGCCCACGACGGGCGCCCGGTGCATCAGCTGGATCTCCTTGGCTGCAGGAAGGAGGCAGGCAGCAGGGCCGTGGGTGGGCAGCAAGGCCAAGGCCACCACCTGCCCAGGCCCGGGCAGCCTGAGAGCTCCCTGCTCTCCCCGCCAAGCACTCACCCTGCTCCGCCCGCACCGGCTCATCCATCCTCCGCTCGGCGGGGGGCACCCGCAGGGAGAAGGCGTAGACGGTGCCCCCGTTGGTGCCAGCCCACAGTGAGGGGCAGTGGCGGGAGCCTGCAAAGAAAGAAAGGTCTGGGAGTCAGGTGGAGCTGGGTGGCTAGGGCCCACGTCCCCAGCTTCCCTCCCGAGGAAGGTGGGGAAGGTGGTCTGACAGCCACACGGGCTCATATACAGACGCTCCTGGACCCAGGACAGCCGGCGCTTGCTGGGAAACAGCAGTGGAGAGCCCGCCTGGTGGGGGAGAACCAGCCGGGAAGCAGATGCTCCCACACGCCCACTGGGGACCAGCAGACACTGTATCACCCCCATCCACAGTCACTCTAGGAGGAAGAGCTCACTTTATAGACGGAGAAATCAAGGCCCAGAAAGGTTAAGCGACATGTGCAAGGCCACGCTTCTAGAGAGGGGTGGCGCCTGGACGTGAGGCCAGGGCAGGCCGACGCAGAGGCCCAGGCGGGGGCTACGGTCTGCCCCTGCTCACAGGGGGACCCCCTCTCAGCTCCCCCCAGGCAGGAGCCTCCAGCATGTCCCCCCATCCTAGGCCGGCCACTCACTGTCCCTCAGGTAGGTGTCAGCAAAGTAGAGGGTCCGGACGAAGCCTGTGAAGGAGTCCTCCGCTGAGCGGGCCTCGATCCTGCGCTGCACGGGCGCCAGCTCCATGTTCTGCAGGCCTGCCCGCTCCGCCTTGGCGCTCCCCTCCTGCACCTGCAGCGGGTTGGCGGCCTGAGGGCTGGCTCTGGCCTCACCTCCCCAGGGGCTTTGGTTGGTTCAATGCTGGCCGCAGCCATGACAACCACCTGTCTGGCCTGTGTCCAAAGGGACCCTGTCCAAGTGGGAGGTGTCCCGAGGGGAGCCTGCCTGGCCTCCCAGCACAGTGGAGGGAGAAAGAGGCAGAACAAGAAAGTCACTGATATTTCCTGGGACTGAACTCTCAGGTAAGTACTACAATTACTGCCTTTTACACTTGGGGACGCTGAGGCACAGAGAGGCAGTGCGACCTATCTCAGGTCACACATGGTGAACCCATGCGGCCCGGACCCAGGGCCTTGCTTGTGGCGCAGCAGGCCCAGGGAGGAACGCTGTTGTGGACTCACTGCCGGTGGCTCTGAGCTTGGCCTGGGCTCCAGCCTCACCTCTCCTGGGGGGTCCGCGGGCCGCCGCTTCCGGCTCGATACCCTGCTGCGGCGCATTCGGCGGAACGACTGGCGCAGAGACTTCTTGAGGGACTTCACTCGGGACAGCGGGCCCTCCAAGGCTAGTTGGTCGCTGGGGTGCAGCGTGCACCTGGAGGGGGAATGCCGGCCGTCAGTGCTGCCAGGCCTAGGGGGTCCTTGCCAGCCCCTTGTCCCAGCAGCCCCGGGCCCCAGCCACACTGCTCACTTGACAAACACCTGCCGCCGCTGCTGGTGGTCAAAGAGGCCAAAGCCATGGCTGGTGCCAAAGGCCACGAGCCGCCACTCCGAGTGCAGGGCCAAGGAGGTAACCACGGCCGGGGGCTGGCACTGCACCAGCACGAAGGGCTGGAAGCCAGGCTCGAAGCGCACGGGTCCCGAGCGGGCGGCCAGGCGCTCGTGCCCCTTCCAGCGGTAGCCCTCCTGGTCCTGCAGCAGGTCGGCCTCCACCTGCTGCACGGCCTGCTCCGCGGCCTCGTCGTTCAGCTCCAGCACCAGCACCTGGCAGGCGGCGGGCGGCTCAGCAAGCCCCAGCAACGGGACAGCGGAACCTCAGGAATCCTCATGTGGGACAGCGAAGGACCCAGGACCCATGCCAAGGCCAGGGCCTAAGCAGGGCCAGGGGCCTCGGTCCAATCCTGGCCCTTAGTTCTGACTTCTGGAGGCAGAACCACCGTCCCAGGGGTGTCCCACTGATGGGATGGAGCGACCCCCATCCACGAGGAAGAGCACAGAATGACAGGATGTGCTCTGGGTGACACCACCAGGTGGGTGCCCAGCAGGCTGCCCCCCCATCCTGAGAAGGCAGCTCACAGGCCTGGATGCTGCCCAGCCACCTGCCCACCGCCCCCCCAGGTCCCCACCCCATGCAGCCTGCTACCTGCCCCGCTGTGCCTGCCACAGCCAGGTAGCCACTGTATTTGCAGAGGAAAATCTTCTGGATGCCCAGCCGGGGGTCGTCACTATAGGGGTCAAAGGAGCCCACCTGACGAGGGAGAGGGCCCCTGTGAGCCGTCATAGGGGTTGGGCCCAGCCCGTCCCCACCCTCCCTGGTTCCCGGGCTCCTGGCATCACCTTGCGGAGAGGGGGCCACTCATCCTCGCCGTGGGCACTGAGGTTCTCACTGGGGTCCGTGTCCGTGAGGAACACACGCACTGTGCTGAGTTTGTAGAGCAGCCGCAGGCAGACGCCAGAGGCGTCCCAGAACCGCACCGTGCCGTCCTCGTGCCTGTGGGCAGAGCCCGCCTGCCCGCCATGAGAGGATGCCGGCCGACGCCCAGGGACCGGCGCACCCACCTCTGGGCTCTGCTCCCACCCCAACAGTCTACTGGGAAGAAGAAGACCGGCAAAGCCACCTACCCGGTAAGCAGCAGGTCCCTCTGGGGCGGGGCTGGGGCCAGGCTGGTGCCACCATTGATGGGCCACTCCTAGAGGAGGAGACCAAGGAGTCGGCGGGAGGGTTCGGCTGAGGCGCGGGCGGGGCAGGGGCTGGACCTACCATGGTGGAGAACTGCGCGTTCTGCCGGCCTCCGGCCGCGATGATGCGCTCCCACAGCTTCAGGGGGATGCTGGAGACGTGGTGGGAGCAGGTGATGGCGGAGCAGTGCAGGGAGGCCAGGTAGGGCAGTGGCAGCGGCGGCCAGCCCGCCGTCTGCAGGTCGATCACCACCAGCTCCTCCTCGGCCAGCACCACCAGGGCGCAGGGGTCGTCAAAGGCTGGGGGTACAGGCCCAGGGTCAGGGGCCAGGAGGATGCCGCCCAGCACTGCGGGGTCGCGAGCTCCAGGGTGGGAGCAGGGAATCCGCGGTCCAGGAAGCTCTGCTCTCGGACGCTCAAGCAGAGTCTTCCCACCTCCGGGAGGGCAGAGGTGTGGGGACAGCCCTGTCTCTGTGTCCAAAGCTGCCGAGAGCTGAGCAGCACGGGGCTCCCAGGGCAGGACCCACCGGGCTGTGACCGGGGCTCCAGCCAGGGCCACAACCAGGAAGGGGGCCCAGGGCTCCGCAGCTGAGCCTGCTGACCCTCTTCCCCGCTCCTCCACGGGTCTGCTCTCCCTGCTTGGGGCAACCAGCCCGGGCTCGGACGCGCCTCCTGCTGCTCTCCAGGCAGGCAGAAGCCGGCGTGGCCTTCAGCACACACCGCTAGGGTGGCATTTTCTTACTGCACACAACCACCTCACTCAGGCCCGGCTTGTCAGTGCTCAACGAATGCGTGCTGGTGACGAAACCTTCGTTTCATCTTCTCTTCACCCCCCAGCTCCCTGTGCCTTCCTCCCCAGCCCAGACCGACCTCGCCAGGCGCCACCCAGCCAGAGGCCCCGGGCCCTTGTCCTCCTGGGAAGGCCCCCCCAGGCCACCATCAGGTCACCTGCCCAGAGCTTTAGTGCAGCTGACCACCCTGACTCTGCCTTAAATCAGTATGCTCTGGGAGCCTCAACTGGCCACAACGCCCCGCACAGCCTGGCACATCCTGCTCGAGAGCCCCGGGGGTCCCCATGTCAGCTCCCTTCTCCTGCACAGCCTGTTGAACAGTGGCCCATCCTCTCTGCCCACTTCCTCCCCTGCCATTTTCTCCCGAATCCTCTAGAACTAGGCCTTTGTCCCCAGCAAAAAATGCTAGTCTAGGTCACCCATGACCCCAGCTTGCTGCCCTGTAAGGTCAAGTGCCCACCTGGACCTGTCTGGGCCTCACAGTGCTGACCACGCCCCTCTAGAAGTGCCTGTCCTGGCTCTGCCTCCCATGGTTCCCCCGCCCCACGAATGTGCCTTGGGTTCCCCTTGCTGGATCCCACCAACCTCCGCACCTCTAACCGCCTCAGGTGCCCCTCTGTCTCCCTCACTGCCTGGACGGCTGCATCTGGTCCCGCGGCTTTCCATACATGGACGGCTCCAGCGTGCATCTTCCAGATCTCTCCCTCGCGTTCCAGACTCTCAAGCCCCAGCTATCCACTCGGCGTGTCCCCTAGAAGTCCCCCGACGTCACTCCCACCTACCCGGGAGCTTGTCCCTCCCAGCCTTCTCCAGGCTTCCTGAAGCTCAAGCCAGACCTGACTCACCTCTCCTCCCACACAAGGGGTCACTTCAGAGGCAATTTCTGTGAACGAAGCTGTCCCGGGACAGTCTGCCCCTTGGGGGCATCTTGTCTGTGGCTGCACCCACTCTGCAGGGGCAGGACTGTGGCATGGTGACAGAGAAGACATTTGCCACCAAGCCCTCTACAGAAGCAAGTGCAGGCCCTGACCAGGACCCTCAGCCAGTGCTCTAGCACTCTGTCACAGCCCCAGCCACCACTGTCCCTCCCGTGATGCTCACGGGGCTCCTGTCTTACCCTCACTCCACGCTCCCCCCACGCAGCCAGACAGACCCTTTCTGGGCTGAGGACAGATCACAGCGCCCCTGAGTGGGGCCTGCATCTCTCAAAACGCACCCAAAGTCCTTCCCAGGCCCCCACAGCCCTGTGTGATCTGGTGCTGGCCACATCTGGCGTCACACCCCGTCACTCTGGAACCCTCCCTCCTTCGGCACCACACCCCCCACCTGGCCTTGCTTTTTCTTGCCTCGGACATCATCCGTCCACCTGCCAGCTTGGTCGCCCCACTCTGGAATCTACGTCCCACAGGGGCAGGGGCTTTGTCTGTCCTGGAACAGGGCTTGGCACATGGTGGCCCACTGACGAGGACCACCTGGGCGGGCCCCGCAAGGCCGAGCAATTACACACACACCTCGGGGTGCCTACGTCTTGCCTGAGGGGGACACCCCTCACCGCGCCCCATACCCTGGTCTGCTGGAACTGGGGACGCAGATGGACAGTCATAGGAAGGTGGCCTGCCTAGAAAGCCACTGGACTTAAACACATAGCCCAGCAAGTTTCTCCCCTGCCTTCCTGACCTCTGCTGGGTGGGGACCAGGCCCAGCTAGCCAAGGACAGTGGAGGCCACCACAGCCCAGGAGCCCCGGGCTCTGTGCCAAGGCAGCACCGGGCCCTGCTCCCAGCATCCAGGGTGTGAGGAGGGAAATGAGGCCGAGAGAGAGAGAAGCAGGTTTGGAGCCCTCCGCAGTGGAGAAGCCGCAACAATGCACGCCAGGTGTCCAGAGCAGCCCCCTCCCGCGTGGGGCCATTAGGAGAGGGCCCTCCCTCCCGGAACGCTGCTGGGTCCGCCTCCAGGTTTCTGCCCTTTCTGGTCCTGCCTGTCACCCAACTTGTGAGGCTGACTCAGGGCTCCGCTGCTCTGTCGGAGCTCCAGGAGGGTGGCCCAGAGCTGGCCCCACACGACCACCTCCCGCCCCACCCAGAAGGAAGGCTTCACCACGTCTGGGCAGGACCCTCTTGCCTCAGCTGGGTGGGTGTTACACCCAACAGTGCAGACCCGCCCCCGGGCTAAGTCCCACCAGAGCCCGGGAAGGGCAGAGAGCGCCCAGGGCAGGCAGGAGGTGTGGCCAGGCTGGGTCTCTGGCTGCGGAGGATGGCAGCGGGGGGAGAAAGGAGCTGACTGGGGCTGCTGGCCGGGGTGGCACTAAGAAGGGGTGCAGTGAGGCTCAGACGCCCAGGACACTGGCAGGTTTGGGAACGCCTATGCAGGTCCCTGCCTGGACCTGCCCATGCCTCCTACACCCAACCCCGCACACCCACTCTGGAAGCTCTCCTACCAGCCGCGGGGTCCGCCTCGGCGAGGACGGTGAAGTCGATGACACGGGAGGTGAAGTCGAAGGCCGTCTGCTGGCCATCGTGGACCACCGAGATGCAGTGGCGGTCCCCGTAGCTGGCCCGTGGCATGCCACCCTGGAAGATGGTGAAGGGCATCCTGGGAGGCATAGAGGAGCTGGGGTGGGCCGGGGCCTGGCATGGAGGACCAGCCTTTGTGGCGGGTCCCAAGGTGCCAGTGTTGGGCCTCCCCTCCTGAAAGGGAGGCCCGTCTCAGGGTGACCAGTCAAGGTCCCCAGGAGGAGTGGGGCTCGACCCCGACTTTTCCCGATGGCAACAGCCCAGGAGAACTTGGGGGTGTTGGGGGGCTCTGAGTCTCGGCAGCCCCTCCTGCTTCACCCTGAGTGCCCCCCTCCCATCTGCTTAAACATCAGGACCCCCAGAATCATCTTGTCTGAAGAAATGGAGATTGAAACCTGCTGATGGAAATCCTCTCTGGGAGGGTGGCGGGAAGGAGGGAGAGGGCTGAGCAGGAGCTGAGCCACTGAGCGGCGAGTCTGCGCCGCTCTCCCTTCCCGGTGTCCAAGACCCCGCTGTGGGACCCGAGGGTGTTTACTAGGCACTGTCTCCCCAAGCAGAGGCCTAAGCAGCCTCCCCAGCCCTCCAGGGAAGTTCTGGAAAGAAGACAGAGCTCCAATACCTACCCCTGCTTGGTGGTCAGCCAGAAGATTTTGGTAATAGCTTTGCAAGGAAAGGGACCTAAAAGAAAAGGAATTAGCCTGAATGGATCCCCCCACTCTCAGACACGTGTGGGTCCCCATGGGCACGGATTCTCATGCCTGTACCCACGTGGACACCCATGCTTGGGGGAGCTGCTCTGAGCAGTCCCTGAGAAAGCCACACCGGGCATCAGGAAACCTGTGTGGCTTTTCTTTTTTTAATTTCGAAATACTAAGGGGGTACAAATGATTTTGTTACATGGCTTGAGTCAGGGCCATAAATGTGCCTATTGCCCGCATGGTGTCCATTGTATCCATTTGCTATGTGGCTTTAGACAAAGCCTTTACCCTCTCTGGCCCGGAGATTTGCTCCTATGAGTTGGGCACCCTACCCCCGAAGGCAGGGCAGGCCTCAGGCGGGAGGGCGGGGCCCAGCAGGCAGGCGAGGCACTGACCGTAGGGCACACAGCTGCGCAGCGGCTCTGCTTGCTGGGCATCTCTGGACACGGGCCACTGGCAGTAGCTGCCGTCCGAGTGGCAGCTGACGAGCAGGTGGCCATCCCGCTGCCAGCAGACATTCTCCAGTTGCTTCAGAGGAGGAGGAGGAGAAGAGAGGAGAGAGAACAACCAGCTGGGATGGGGCAGCGTTCTCATCGCCCGCATCCCCGCATTTTGGTGCAGGCGTGTATGTGCCTTCCGGTGGCCTGGGAGAGCCACGTGGCGGTGGCGCCATCCTAGGTACACCTACCTGGCTGCTGAGGAAGTGGCAGAGCACGCGGCTGCCCCGCAGGTCCCAGATGACAATGAGGCCTCGGCTGTAGCCGATCAGGATCTGGTTGGGGTCTCGGGGGTGCTCCTGCAGCGCCTCCACCATTTCAAACACCCGCCGGTGGCGGGCCTCCTCCGGCAGCCTGGCGAGGGGAGCGGCATGAGCCCACGCCTCCAGGTACAGCCGGGAGCACGGACCAGCCACACGGGGCTCTCCGCCCAGCGGTGGGAAAGACACCGGGACACGGCACCAGGGGAGGGGAGCTACGTGTGGAACAGGACGGTGGTGTGCAAACAAGCCCCAAGGACACAAGGGCAGGTGGTACAGCTATAAGGAAGGACAAGGAAGTGATTTCCAGAAAAGTCCAAGTGGGGGGCAGTGCGAGGGCCATGACTAGGAAGGGCATGTGGGGACACCCAGAGCTGGCAAAGCTCTATTCCTACGCCCAAGGCGTGGCTACAGGGATTCTCACGCTGTAAGAATCCATTAAACTGCACGTTTGTATTTAGTGCGTGTGCATAAATAGGTGGTGCTTCATAATTCGCTTTCTTAGATCGACAAAACAAAACTCTATTAGTTGGGCCAGGCATGGTAGCTCACGCCTGTAATCCTAGCACTCTGGGAGGCTGAGGCAGGAGGATTGCTTGAGCTCAGGAGTTCGAGGCCAGCCTGAGCAAGAGCGAGACGCCATCTCTACTAAAAATAAAAACAAAAATTTAGCCGGGCATGGTGGTGCATGCCTGTAGTCCCAGATACTCGGGAGGCTGAGGCAGAAGGATCACTTGAGCTCAGGAGTTTGAGGTTGCTGTGAGATAGGCTGATGCCACCGCACTCTGGCCTAGGCAACAGAGCGAGACTCTGTCTCAAACAAAACAAAACAAAACAAAACAAAAAAAACCCCCAAAACCCTCTGTTAGTTGGCTTGGCCCTTGAGCCTTGACCCCTCCTCCTGCTCTGGGCCTGGAATGCTGATGTGAAATCTGGAGGTGCCACAGCCAACACAGAACCAGGAGGCAGCAGACACAGAGGCAACAGCCAACACCAAGGATGCCGAGTAGGGAGTGGAAACAGCCCAGACCCCGAGGGCATCTCTGTGCCCAAACCAAATCTGTGCAGGCCTCACATCCTACTAGCGTTGGCCTCCTGAGGATTAGAATTGGGAGCTGAGGTCACAAGGGAACCTTATTTGTAAAGTTTAAACTTTTGAAGAGGATTCCAAAATGAGGTATTCCTCGTATAGTTAGAAAATAAATCTCTCTTAAATTGAAAGCAAACAATGCA
This sequence comes from Indri indri, assembly GCA_004363605.1. Lineage (NCBI taxonomy): Eukaryota > Metazoa > Chordata > Mammalia > Primates > Indriidae > Indri > Indri indri. Next base: position 90,435 of record RJWJ010001344.1, read on the forward strand.
AGAACCATGCCATCTTGGAAAACGCACAGAAACATCAGGAAGAAGATCGAAGGGAAGTTGTAGAGCAGGAGACAGGCCACCACCCGGCGCCTGTGACTGCCCTCCAGAATGCTCCCTTGCAGGTGTGTGTGCACACTCGCCTTTGTTCATTCACTTAAAAGCCGGAATTATACTGTATACACCATTTTGCAACTTACTTTTTTCCCACCTAAATAGACCAGAGACTTTTTTCCTCCTTAGATGGTTTCCAACTCTGTCATTAACGAACAGCCCTATATTCTCACGCCTGTATCTTTAGCATGGAGAACTTCTCAGGGTCGTGAGACTAAAGGGTTGGACATTTGAAAAAACTTAGGTAAGTGGCTGGGTACAGTGGCTCACGTCTGTAATCCTAGCACTTTTGGGAGGCCAAGGCGGGAGGATTATTTGAGGCCAGGAGTTTGAGACCAGCCTGGGCAATAGCGAGACCACATCTCTATAAAAATTAATTAAAAAATTAGCCAGGCATGGTGATGCGAGCCTATAGTCCCAGCTACCTGGGAGGCTGAGGCAGGAGGATTGCCTAAGCCCAGGACTTCGAGGTTGCAGCGAGCTATGATCACACCACTGCACCACTGAACTCCAGCCTAGATGACAGAACAAGACCTTGTCTCATAAAAAAAAATCTTATCTAAGTGTCGTCAAAGCAAAAGTCAGACAAGGATTTAGATTGGCAGGAGGAGCTCTGAGGCCCCTCCCCGGCTAGACTCCCACCAGCTAACCATGTGAAGTTGGGTACTGGCATGGCCACCTGTTGAGGAACAGGTCCTCCTTCCGTCCTGCCCACAGCTGGGCCGCCAGTTGTCCTGCAGACCTTGGGCACGCTGCCCCAGCCCTACCCTGCCGAGCAGGAATCCTCCCAGCCAGTCTCGCCCGGCCTTGGCAGGTGGGCCCTGCTTCCCCATCCCCCAGGGCTGAGAGCCCAGCCTGCCAGCTGTGCGAGTTTGTCCCAGGCCTGGTCCAGACCCCTCCAGGGGCAGGATCCCAGCACCCCAGCCTCCTCCTGCCCCTCGGAACCATAGAACGTTCTACCACGACCACCTCTGTCCCCACAAGCTCCTGCCAGATTCCCTCATCTTCTCCCCGTCTGTGGCCCTGTCCTCCTCCCTCCCCATTCCCAGACCCAGTCTGACCCCCTCTCTACTGGTGATACCACCATCGAGGAGCAAAGCTCCCGAAATGATCTCCACAAACCCACAGGCTCGCGGCTGTCAAGGCTTCTTAGCTGTGGGGGCCTGTGCACAGGTGAGCCCTGAGCACAGCGCCCAGAATGTAAAGTGGCATTGAGAGCTGCCCCAGCTGACGCAGGGTCATCTGGGCCCAACTCTCCCGCTGCAGAGCCCCGGGGTTTTGAAACACATGGTTTCAGTGCACAGGACGCTGGAATCACGGTCACGTAGGGCCTTTAAATGGGTGACAAGTTACCCCTGGGATGATGCTAACATGTTATAGGGTGATAGATTCTCAATCTGGGGGACAGGAGCTGTGAATCTCCCCTCCTGGCCCCACGGACTTCCCAGCAGAGAAATTATAAGTTCCTGAGAAATACTACTGGGGACCAAGAGAAGACACGCCCAGTGGAGGGGACGGGTTTCCAGCGGCTGCAGGGTCCCTGGGCTCACCGCTGCAGCACGGCGTCCGAGCTGATGGTCCGGTCGTCCAGCGCGCGGAAGGCTGGCAGCTGCACCGCAAACACGTTGCCGCTCTCGGTGCCCAGGTAGAGCAGCTCTCGGGAGGAATGTGGCAGGACCACGGTGATCTGTGTGGCGCTGGGGGCAGCCCTACAGTGGGAACGGCTGCCTGTGAGCTGGCTGCTGCTGCCCAGGCTGGGGAGACCTGTGGAATCCCCCCGACTCCTGGCTGCCCTCACTGGCCCCAGGGAAGGCCTTGCCTAGGGAAAATGGCCTATAAAGTCCTTTAATGGGGTTACCGCCACCTCAGGCCAGGACAAACATTGGTTACTTTCTGCTAAGAAAGGAGATAGTTGGCAGAGAGGCTCGGCTAGGAGGCAGGAAGAATACGTGGGACCCCCCAGGATGACAGGGAGCAAGGAGGGAGGAGGGAGGCCGCAGCCCCGCCCCCTCCACCCAGAGACCAGAGCTTGCGAGGGAGGCACCGGCTCTCCTCAAAGGGTGAGCTCAGAGCTCACCTGGGGTTGGGGGCAAGGGTCAGGCTGGGAGAGGAAGGGGACAAAGTCCTCACCCTGGGGGACCACGCAGTGTGAAGCTCTCATCTTCCTGCAGCTCTGACACCCCACCCTTGACCTTCAGGCTCCACAGGTGCAGGCTGTTGTCGTCCAGCAGGGTGACCAGCTGGCACTGGGGAGGGACAGGGCACAGGGGCATGCTGTTTCATTAACCAGGGAGGGCCAGCATTCATGAGGCCTTTACGCTGGGGAGGCCCAGCCGGGTCGATTCAAAGAGCTCAGGACCAAAAGACCCCTGGCTGCTCTCAGGGTGGCCCACGAGCCCCCAGCTGGGCGAAGGGAGGTGGTCCCAGGCATTCCATTAACGCCAAACCCGGGGCTCCCAAATGCCAGCCTCTCCATAGCACCCCTGATGGAGGAAGTGAAGGTAAGAGGGCACGGAGGCGGTTCCCTGTCCCTCCTGGCATCCTCCCCAGCCCAGCCCCTCACCTGGCCAGGCAGGAAGTGGATCTGTATCACTGTGTTGTTCTCCTGGTGTAGTCCCATGAACTCCACCCCCGGGGCTCCATAGCTGGGAGTAGGCTCAGGAAAAGCTCTGGAGGCTGGACACCTCCCCTCCCCCACCCTGAGTGCCAGGCCCTCTGGGCCCACGTGGCAAGAAACACAAGCACAGAGGAGGGCTGTCCTTCCCCGAGAGCAGGACCCACGTCCAGTGACCTGACCCCCAGGGCAATCTTCCCAGCCAGGCAGATGGGGGCAACTCCTTAAAAGGTGAAGCCCTGTCTTGGCAACTGTTAGGCTGCCTCAGCCCCACCCCCAGCCTGAGCTGCCACAGACCCATCAGCTATCGCTTGGTGGCACCTTTGAGAAAACACAGGGCACCCCTGTGGGCCCACCCCCAGCAGCCTTGGCACCAAGGATCGGTAACCAGGATCTGGCCGTGACCTGGCAATGATTAACCAGCTTAGGGCAGGCTGGGCCGGCAGCACGGCCCCTGCCCTCCTGCACACCCCCAGGCCCGTCGTGGCAGAGAGGAACAGGGAGGGGTGAGGGCTTTGCTGGAGAAGTACCCGCCGAGCTATCTCAGGTGGTCCCCCATCTCCCAACTCCCCAGCCCCCTGCCCTTGGGGAGGGTGTCCAAGACTTGCAGCGCTGCAGGCTTGCCTCTGAAACCACCCAGAGCCCGAGCCAGGCCAGACCCGATGCTTCGGATAAAGGACGACGCAACTGGACAACATCCAGCCTCGGGCCAGGGAAGGAGTGTCCCTGCTAAGCAGCAGCTCTGCTCTCTGCTGGGTCTGGTGGGATCTGGAGAGCCGCTGCCCGAGTGCTGCTCTCCCACCCAAGGCCACCCCTGGGGACAGAGCCCTGGGGCCAGTCTACTTCAGACTCTTATCGAGTAAAAAGATTAAAAATAAAATGTCCTTGGCCTGTCACCTGCCTCCACTCACTGCATTCCAGGTTGACTCCCAAGAGGATCAAGAGGATGTGTGGAACATCCCCGGGGACAAGAGTCTTGGTCACCTATAGCTAAAGGAGGCAGGGCACAGAAAGGGGGATATGCCCCATCTGCTTTTGGGGAGATTCCCCCCAACAGCAGCCCGGGTAGGGGGGGCAAGAGAGCATGCTCTAGTCTCCCGCCCACTGCCAGCCGCTCCGTGAGCACTGGCTGAGACACAGGCCGCAGGTCCTCCTCTCTGGGACCCCCAGCCCCCAGAGTAGCCCCTGCCAAACAGGTCTGAGATGCCACAGGGCAGAAGGAAAAGACCCTGGGAACAAGCCTCTCTCTCAGGGCACATTATCCTGCCAGCAGGGTCCCCCCACTGCCCCACCCCTGCCCTGTACGGATTTGTGAGATCTCCAACAATAGGTGAGAAAGGGAACCCCAAAGAGGAGATGGCTTGAATGTCCCTAAAAGGACACAGGAGACAAAATAAACCTGTACCTCCTTGGGCAGTTTCAACATCCCCCTCCTCCCCTCAGGGGCACCTAAGCAGCTGGCCAGGCTTGGTTCTGACGTCCCACCAACTATTCTATCCCTCCCCTCTCCAGAAGAAAATCAGTTTCAAAGCTGGAAATCAGGAAAGTCCTGCTCTTATCCCAACAGCCCATGGGCAAGGAGGAAAAAGATGTGCTTTGGGATTTGGGATGAACATCACCGTCCCAAGGCCCCCGTGCCCCCTCCAGGGCCCACCTGGTGGGAATGGAAGGATACAGCTTGACGGCTCCGGAGCGGGTGCCGATGGCCAGGATGCGCAGGGAGGCGCTGTAGCCGAGGGCGCTGGGCTGGTGCGGGAAGCCGTGCTCCACGGTCTGCAACGACAGGCACACAGCACCGGCCTGAGGATGTGTCCCCTCCACCCTGCCATGGCTGGCAGCACAGAGCCACCCCGGCAGGCAGCAGGGATTCGGTCCCTTTTAGGCTCCTCCCAGACACCCCCAATGTTGGAGCCAAACCCAGACCTGTCTGGGCTACACCCTCAGTCCATTTCTGACCCTGTCCTTGGCTGAGTGGCCATCACTGACAGCTCATTCTACCTGGCGCCACGCCAGACACTTGGTGCTCTCCAGGAACTCTGCCTCGGTGCCTCCGACACCCGTGCCCTGGGTGACTGACCCAGCCCTCCTGCAGCTGGGTGTGGGTCGGGGAGATGTGGGTGGGGGGTTGGCACAGTGGAGACACCGGCTCTGGGCGTCCCAGGTCCCTTCAGCCCCCAGTCAGCTGTCTCATATGCCCTTGTCGTCACCAAGTTCTCCTCAACCATCTTCCCAGGGAGGAAGTTTCTGGAGTGTTACTATAGGTACTTGCTTTTGTCCATTGCTTACTACCGAAGTAATACACACACACTGTAGAAAACTTGGAATGTATAAAGGAGTTTCAAAAAGAAAGATATTACCCAGACTCCCACAACCAGAAGCAACCCTTGCTAACATCACGGTGTAAGTCCGACGAGCCTTTTCTGTGCTTGCGAATGTCTGCACGTCTGTCTGTATTTAAAATTGTGCCTTGTTCCTGTACAGGTAATGCTCTGTAGCCTGTTCTTCCACTTAAAGCCAGCCCAGGTTGTTAAAAGCTCTAAAACAATGTTGTTTTTTTTTTTTTTTTTTTTGAGACAGAGTCTCACTCTGTTGCCCGGGCTAGAGTGCCGTGGCATCAGTCCAGCTCACAGCAACCTCAAACTCCTGGGCTCAAGCGATCCTCCCGCCTCGGTCTCCCGAGTAGCTGGGACTACAGCCACGCGCCACCATGCCCGACTAAATAAAAGCTCTAAAACAACTTTTAAACAGCTGAAGAATATTCCCTAAGGGGCGATGCCCTAACTCACCAGGCCTCTTGTTGAACATTTACTTAAACTTTCTAAAGATTTCGCAATCACCAGTTGCATTGAGGACCACTCTCCGACCCCTGTCTCTGCCTGCAGCTCCAGAGTATTTCCCTGAGGCAGCAGGGACAGAACTGCAGCTTGCAAAGGTAGGAACATAAACACTACAGATTTCTAATGACAAACCATCTGGTTCTGTTTCTTAATCAGCTACCCCTACCTCCCACCCCAGGGGATACCGACCCTGCAGAGCTGGGTGAGAACCCGGCAGAGCGACGCCAACTAGCTGCTTTCAAGACTTTTCTAACCATAGAGACACTGCCGTGTAGAAACAGGTGATGTTGGTGAGGGACCCTCATTAGGCCTGGGGCTCACCTTCCATTTCGAAGCCCTGTCAGGCCTCGAAGCAGCAGAGATAAGTGACAGCTGGTGACAGCTGGCATGATAGCTTAGCGAATTCAATGGCTGACCGCCTCCCCACCAGTCCGGTCCTTTTGGGATCAGGCCGGGGAGGAAAGCGCCAACAAGTGCCTATTTTGGGGATGCCCAGGGCCGAATGAGGGGGCAGGGGGCTCAAGCCTGGCTCTTTGCCAGGAACACGGCCTGCCCTGCAAATGGCCACACCTGATGGGACAGCCAGGAAGGCAGAAGGGACCCAGCAGGGGCTGCCAGGCCAGCCCAGGTCTCTGCTCAGCTATGTGAAAAATGCAGAGCCTGGAAGAGCCCGGGGTAGAGAGCTGAGTGTCTGGAATGTAAACATTCCCCAGGAAAGGAGCAGGGCAGGGATAGGGAAAGGATCCCCCAGGGGCCCCTCTGTGTCGTGGGGGCCTCGGGGAGTCAGCGGCCAGAGCCTGAGAGACGGTTCCTGAGACGGCGGCATTTTCCCATCGCCACCGCCAGCAGGTCAGGGCAAAGCCTCTGGAGTTCAGAGGACTCTCGCGGAAATGCGGCCGGTAGAGCCAAGAGCTGCGTGTGGCTTGAGCACTTGCGGCATGGCCAGCGCCACCAAGGAGCTGAATTTTAAATTTCATTTAATTTCAATGAACTTAAAGAATAGACGCTTGATTCAGTTATTGGAAAACTTTCAAGTATGTTTGGATCAACTTGGGTCCCCAAAAAAACAGGGGCTGGACTCAGGCAGACCAAGCTTCAAATCTCCTTTTTCAGCTGTAAATCTTCCAACCCTACAGATCAAGTATTTTCAAAGAAGATTTAACGTCTGAATTGAGATATGTGGTGGGTGTAAAATATACCCGATTTCAAAGACTCAGTACCGAAAGAAACAAACTGTAAAAAATCTCATTAGTAATTTATATTATCTATGTGTCAAAACAGTAATTATTTTGGATATATTAAAGAAAATATGTTACTAAAATTAGTTTTCCCTCATTTAAAGAATTTTATAATGTAGCTTCTTGAAATTTTAAAATTGCACATGTGGCCCCTATGATATCCCTATCGGCCTGGGCAGCTCCCCTGCGGGTCCGCAGCTTCTCTCTGACCCAGAGGAAGACAGACAGGTCGGTCCCATCCCTCAATCACTCGCATTCATCCCTCATGTCCTTCAGGGTCTTGGGGACACTGTGGCCACCCCTCCCTCCCATCCCCACATTTTCCAAAGGCTGGTTTAGAAAGGGACTAAGCTTCTAATCCCCTTCTGCCGCTGACAAGGTGTCTGGTCTTGGGGTCTTGGGGTCTTGGGCTCTGCCTCTCTGAGCCTCATTTGCACCTGACACACAGGATGGTACCACTGACTACGTGGGCAGGGCTGTCCTGGGATCCAACATGACACATCCAGGTGGCCACCTGGTGTATGGGGAAGGCTCAGCCGCCCTGCAGCACACACTGGTCTCGCCCCATGAGGCCCCGCTTCCTTCTGAGCTTCCCTGCCTTCCGCGGCATCCCACGGGCATCTCCTCCAGGTGGACAGCTCTGGAGAACCAAGTCCCTCAAGGACGAAATTAGCGCAGTGCCTTTCACAATGACTCTGCCTGGACAGGGCATGAGAGAGTGGGTTCAAATGTAAATGGTGTGATTCCCAGGTATTCCCCAGGCTAAACGTGCGAAACCCGCAAAGCCCCGAGCAGGGTGATTCCATGAGGACAGGGACCAGGGCTGGGCGGGGAGGTGTGGGGTCCCCAGGCCAGTTATGAGAGGCCTGAGGGGTCTTGCTGGGAACAGGGAAGGGAGGGATTTGGACTTTGGGGGAGGATAGGAGCAGCTGCTCGAAGGGGCAGGGAGAGCTGGAAACCCAGGGCCCGGCGTCCTGGGAGACCCGGGCAGGGAAAGAGTGAAGGCTCCGCAAGGTACCTCTGGCTGTGCCCAGCCGTCCCCACTACAGTGACCTTCCCACACCCTTGTCCTTCCACCAGCTCCTAGTAGCCTTTTAAGACTTGGTTGCCCCACTTGTATGCAAGGTCCACAAGGATGGCGACACCCCCACCTTGTTTAGGGTTAGGAATGGTTCCGGGTCCTGGAAGAGGGAGTGTATACGGCCTCCCTTAAAGGAGGCACCCACCTGGGCACAGAATGGTGGGCTCAGCCCCAGGGCTGCCTTACTGCAAAGGCTCACAGCAACCTGCAATCATCCCTCCACTCAGGACAGAGGGTGGGGCAGGGGCCTGGCCTGGGGCAGCAGGTACAGCCGCTTGGTGGGCACAGAATTCGAAGACCCGCCCTCCCAGCCATTCTGAGACCCAGCTGTTTCCAGCTGGGGTACAAGCAAGGAGGTTGACCAAAGCCTGGCAGCCACTGGGGCCTCCTAAGCTCAGCACCCAGCCCGCCTGGCCACACCCCCATCTTACTACCTGGCCCAGGTGACCTCTGCCAAGGGAGGAAAGAACAATGAACTCTTTTGACAGAGCTGGGAAAGGAAAGCAAAGATTGGTAGGAGCCGCCAAACTGCAACATTAGCCTGGAGAGGTAGAGAAAGCCCATCTGTCTCACTCTGGCTCCAGGACGCCTCTCCAGGTCCCGGAATGGATGAGAGTAGCAAAGGTTGCATGTCAGAGACAGTGGGGGCCCTTCAGCCTGCTCTCAGCCAGGGAGAGCAACGACCTGACCTGCGGTACTTGTCAGGGGGTGGGGAGGAGGGAATGGCAGGGACCACAACCCCTGGAGGCCGCCCAGGGCCACAGGGGCACGCCTGCCTCGCTGGGCGGCTCTGCCCGATACTGGGTGTGGCCAGCTCAGATTCCTGGTGGTGTCAGCAACCTGGCCCTCCCTGTGTGGCTGTCACCCGACACTGGGGCCCAGCCGTGCAAAAGCCAAGACAAAACAACCTGGCCCTCTGCAGGGGCAGCCAGTCGGAGCATACAGGGCCTGGGGTGGGGAGAGTGGGCACAGGCAGGAGGGGCCCTGGCAGGCCTGTTCACCTTACGGGAGTGGCTGCTTGGGGCAGTGACTTCACGGGGGCAGCAAGGACTGCCCACAGCCGGCAGGGAAGGGGTTTTAGAAGGTTACATTCTCCTCCTGAGTCACTTCTTTCCTACTGAGGTCCCATGGTCTCCTCACTTGGTCCTTGGTGGCCTTGTCCTCTCACTGCCAGCTGACTTGTCTCCCCAAGTCCTCCCCAGCAGGCTTGAGAAGCCACCACATATAACAGCTACTTCACAGGTGAAGATATTGAGGCTCAGAGAGGTGAAGCCACCACCCTAGGGCCACACAGCCAGTTGGCAGATGGAACTGGGATGTCCTCATCCCCAGCCAGGGCCCTCTAGGATACACTAAGGCTGTGCAAGGCCCTGAAGGCTCAGTTTCCTCCCTTGCAGAATGGGAACGCTGAGCCCTCGTGAGGATGGGGTGATGACAAGGCAGACCCTGGTTTGGTGCCGGCCTGGGCCCAGCACCATTTGAAGTAATTAAACTCCCTTAGCACGTCAGCCTGGACAGAGGGGCTGCTATGATGTTGGGGCTCAGGACACACCACCCCAAAATATGACTGTAGGGAACCACAATACACTGCCGCAAAATATACTTCCTTGGCATATTTTGAGCCGGTTGTTCTGAGAAAGTGCAGACACAGGAGTAACTCTGAAAAGCTACCCTTTTTGTAAAGTAAGTTTACATCTATAAAGGAAATCTACTTTAGTAAAGCACAGGTTGACTATCCCTCATCCAACGTGCTTGGGACCAGAGGTGTTTTGGATTTCAGAATTTACTGCATTTTGGAATATTCGCATTACACGTACAGGTGAGCATCTGACATCCGAAATGCTCCAATGAGGATTTCCTTTGAGCATCATGTCGGTGCTCAAAAAGTGCTGGGTTTTGGAGCATTTCAGATGTCAGATTTAGGAAAAGAGCTGTTCCAAGCCAACTTTATTACCTGAGAGACAGGTAGCGTCTGCATAACAAGACAACCTGTATTCAGCATACACACCCTCCTCTCACCCTCGCATAACCCAGTCGCTGTCCCCCCAGGCCCTATTCTCATCTGTAGCTCGGGACACTACCCAGTAGCCCCCAAGACCTCCAGTAGATGCCTGAAACTGTGGATCAGACGGGACCCTATACAGACTATGGTTTTTCCTATACGCACCTACCTACCATAAAGTTTAATGCATAAATTAGGCACAGCATGAGACCGGCAGTAATAAAATGGAACAATTATACTCTAATAAAAATTAGGTGAATGTGGTCACTCTCTCGAAATATCTTGTTGGACAGGTTGAGCATCCCTAATCTGAAAATCCAAAACCTGAACTGCTCGAATCTGAAGGTTCTTGAGCACAGACATGACACTCAAAGGAAACAAACGCTCAGTGGTGCATTTGGGATTAAAGGTGGTGAACCACCCGGTAAGTATAATGCACGTGGTCCAAAATTTAAAAAAAAAAATCTGAAACACTTCCGGTCCCAAGCACTTCAGAGAAGGGATGTTCAACCTGTACTGGACTCACCTACTTTCGGATCTTGGGTAACTGAACCCGCGAAAAGTGAAACTGGGGTGGGGGGTGGGCTGCTGGATAAGCTTCGATCATCTGACCCTTTGAGTCTCATATTTTGTGGAACTCCCGTGCGTTCATATGTAATTAAATATGGTTTTTCTCCTGCTAACCTGTCTTATGTCAATTTAATTCATAGCCTGGCCAAGGAACCGAAAAGGCTGGAGGGAGACCAATTTTTGCTCCCTTACAAAGCCCATTTTACAGATGAGGAAGTTGAGGAGCAGAGAGGCTGCGGTAATGTGTCCATGTCACACAGTGAGGAGGCAGCAGAGCCAGCACCGAGACCCAGGCGTTCCAGCTCCAGAACCCCCGTCCCTGACCACTGCACCGCCAGGCCCCTCAGAGGCCTGGCACACAGCCCTCGGCGAACTGGAGCTGCCTCTCAGCCAGCCCCCGGCAGAGAGTCAGAGAATCTGTTCGCAGTCACAGAACCTCTCCTGGTTCCAAAGCCAAGGACACTGGACCTGAGACTCGCAGGGCCCCTGGAGCGATGTCCCTGCTCCCTTTGAAGAATCTCCTTCGTGTGGGTGTAAAGGAGTTTGGCCGGAAGGGGCTGGAGAGAAAGGCCCAGAACTGGTTTAGAAGGCAGTGCCTGTGACGGCGCCACTGTCCCAGCACAGTGCCCGCAGAGTGGCCTTCGAGGATGATTGGAAGAGATGACCAGAGTCATCAGTGTGAACACTCGCCAGGGGGTTGACCCTCACCTAAACCAGCAGCCCACATGCAACTCACTTAGTCCTCACACCAACTCTATGGGGTAGCATTGATTTTCATCTCCATTTTAGGGACAAGCAACCTGCCCGAGGTCACACGGCAGTGGTCAGGCACTGGCTCAGCACTGCTGACCCCGGGCAAACCGCCTCTCCACAAGCAGGGATGTTGTTGCTGTTCTGTCCAAACCCAAACAATCAAAATGTATCACTCACCCCTCCTGCTCCTCACCCCTCCTGGCCTGGGCTCTCCCTCCTGGTGCCTGGCAGGACAGAGACTCCACTGGTCATCCTGGACACCCGCCCCCCTCCCCTGTCCTGCTCTCTTTACTGCAGCGCTGAATCTCTCACCAGGTCTCAGCACCAAGGTTGAGAAACCCTGCTGGGTTCACGCCCTGCCCCCATCCCCACTGGCTGGGCTCTGGCTCCTTTACTCTGGGCTCCAGCTGGTCACTGCAGTGTCCCCTGACCAGTGACCCCTGACTGCTCTGAGCTCACCTGCTTTGTTCAGTAAGTAAAAACATCCCAGCCTTATCTTCGCTAAATTGTAAAGGGGACCACTCCTCTCCTGCTCACAACCCAGCAGGGCCACCCCCCACTTCAGGTCCATAGCCCCAGGTCCCAACCCTCCAGGATCTGGCCTCATCCTCCAATCCCACCCCTCCAGTTCCACTCCACTCCCAGAGCCTGGATGAGACTATCTGTGGCTCCCTAATCCCCTCCCCCGCCGTCCCCTTCCATCTCTCTACTCCCAAGACTTGGAATTTCAGCCCACCAGCCCCATCCCCGCCAGACTGTAAAAGTGCAGGGCAAAGGCCTTATCAGCTGAGATTCTCCCAGCCCCAAGCCTGGAGCTATGCATACAGTAGGTGCTCCAAGCACGTTTCTTGCTTATGAATGGAACGAGGAAGGCAGAGCAGAGGGAGGAATTCCAGGAGCTTCCCCCTCACATTCCCAGGCCTGGGAGTGGGGCAGCCAAATTTGGGGACCACCACTAGGGGGCAGGGAATGGAGAGAGAAGATACCTCCGCCCCAGCCCCACCCCGGCCGCACCCAGCTGCACAGACAGAACTCAGAACTCGGGGTGGGGGTTCATCCTGTGCTGAGCCTGTCTGTCCGGTTTCTGCCACCTGCCACCTTTTGAGAGTGAGAGATTGGAGGCAGTTGGGGGTCACCCAGGGCTCCCAGTGGACCCTGAAGTTTTGAGACCGGCACCCACAGGCTTCTCTGGAGCAAGGGTAGCAGGCCCAGGTGTCCCGAGATCCCCCATTCCCAACGCTGCATCCCCATTTCTCAAGGCCCAAAAGCAGGCCAGCAGGAGGAGTGCTCACTTTGGAAAGCCCCAATTCTAGAGACAAGAGCCCTCACGGCAGAGGTCCAGCAGCGACACCTTCTCCCACAGGTCAAATCCGGAGGAAGAGGGCAGGGTGTGCTGGGTACTCTCACCCACCTCTCCCAACACAGGGAGATCTGGAAGGTGCCTTGCACCCCCAAACAGCAGCTAATGTTCCCGGGCCATGGTGCCGAGCACTTATCTAATTCCATGTAGTCCCTAACAAGCCTCTGGCACGGGTGATGGGCACATGGTCACCCGGCTTCTATGCGGCAAAGCTGGATTTGAACATGGGCCGGCTGACTTCTGCACTTCTCAAATCAATATCAAAAGACAACTAAAGAGAATTCCTCACTTTCTGCAAGGAGATACCCCTTTTCCAAACTGGTCTAACATCCACTGGTTTCTTTTGGGGGCACGGAAGCCCAAACCAATGCCCCCAGTGTAAATCAGATTTCCACTTGAGGGGTGCTGGACCCCCAGGGGAGGAGCATTCTGGGGTCCCCCTTCCTAGCAGAGATCAAAGCACAGGTGAGAAGGCTAATTACCCCTGAAAGGCTCCAGATTGCTAGGTGGCCAAGGAGCTAATGAGCCACGCTGAGCACCTGCTGTTTACAGGCCTGCACTGACCTTCTCTGGCCCTAGCCCCCCTCAGGAAACCCTGTGGAGCTTCTGGGGCCTCAGGAGCAGGTTTGGGATTGGGCAAGTGCCAACTCCGGCTCATTCTCCTGGGCGCCTCTTCCCACTCATCCAGGCCTGGAGCCTGCCAGAAGGAATCATGTGTTTGGCCTGCAGGGAAGCTGAGTGTTCCTTTGGGGGCAATTTGAGAAGGGAGGGACGGCCATGGCCTGGGATTCGGGGCCCCAAGGGACCTGGAACATTATTATACCTTACAGAATTCAAGGTCCTTTCATCTTACACGTCCCTGAGCGTCCTTGACAACCCTGTCATGAGGCAAGCAGGGCAGCTCATTTTATCCCCATTCTGCAGCTGGGGGAACAGGCTTGATGAGGTGGAGTGACTTGCTGAGGTCACACGGCCAGTGAGAGTCTTGGGACAAGGAGTCCCAGCTTGCCGGCATCCTACGACCTTTCCCAGAAAAGCCCTTTTCACCGGACCCCATTTCCAAAGTCAGAGTCCCAGGAGGCATTTCAGGCAGTGCCAAGTAAGTACTGTGCCTTGACCCAGGTGAGGGCAACCTGCCACTCCCCAGTGCGGGCCTGTGCCACCTGGCCCCAATTCCTGGGTCACCCCTCCTGTTGTCCCTTACTTACCTTGTTAAACTGAAACAGGTCCCGCTTGAGCCTCTCCCGCGCAGGGTCATGCCCTGGTCTCAGGAACCGCCTCATCCTGCTTCGTTTGCAGCCCCCACCGGGGACCTAGAGAAATGGGCGGGGGTGGGGGTTGAGCGCCAGGGCCTGCCTGGCAGCACCCAGTTACCAGTCAGGCTGAGCCCAGGCAGCCTGGGGCCTCTCTCCCCAAGCCCAGCCCGCGGCCACCCTGGGCCAGGCCAGTGTCACAATGATCACCCCATACACCCTCAGCTTCCCCACAGGCAGGACAGACCTCCACCTGAAGCTGGGGAGGAAACCATTCAGCCAGGCTTTATAGGAACAAGGAGAGCCGGCAGGCCCCAGGTTAATTAGCTTAATTGTTAACCCATTTTGTGAAAAACCATAAAACTCTGGGTTAAACAGAAAGGGAAACTTCCTAAGCCTCTCTCTCCAAAGCCAGGAGGAAGATGGAAATACAAACGAAGGCCAGATCAGAGCCCAGGTGAAGGCAGGAGTGAGGCCTGGGGCAATTCTAGGCCAGAGCACAGCACAGATTCTTCCTTGTCACTTCAGATCAGGCTGGCTGTCCAGGGACTCCGGGTGAGGCCTCTGTCCTAAGGCACTCGGGTGGGTGGGGCACAGGACCCTCAGCAAGGGGAACCGAGGGTCTCTGCAGCAGCCACGGCCCCAGGATTCCCCGCTGAGCCCCACCCATCTCTGGCTGTCCCGGCCCCCATGGGCTCTGATGGGGACACTCAGAAAGGCTCCCTTGCCCAGAGGCCCAAAGGGGGAATAAACAGGAGAAGAAATCCGCTCCCAACAAAGAAACCAGCTCAAGGCCCAACTCTGCCCCAGATGCATTCCCAGCCCAGGGAAACTATTTCTCGGTTATCTTGGGGGAAGGATCATCTGTGGTCAACTTCTGGCTGCCAGTAGCTCGGCTGCCTGCTGACCACAGGACCCCAAGGCCAATTCTTGGTGGCCCCAGGCCCACCCCAGAATGGCTGCATTCATTCCCTGCTAGACAGTAAAGGGAAGGAAGAGTCAGGTCCCCACCCTGTAGGTGCTTACTCTGGGGGAGGGAGAGGGGACACCTGCCCAAAGTGGGGAGGGCAGGTGCTATGGAAGAAGGTGGCATCTCAGCTGAGATCAGACGGATGCCCAGAAGGTTGTATCTTCTTAGGAGGTGGCAACAACTAACTCTCAAGCAGGGCTTTGCATGTGAAAGGCCCCTGTGAGGTCTAAAGTGCACCACAGAGTTAGGGAGAGGTCGTCTGGCAGAGTAACCCAGGGCTTGCCATGGGGGAGGAGCCCCGCACCCCCCTCCCCTGCCGCTCTGCCTTCTTGTAAAAGAGGCAGAGACACAGCCACTGAGAGCGAAAGGATCTCCAGGGTCTGTTATTTCCAAACCAAGCACCGGGAACCAGCCCTAAGCACTGTCACCTTCTGCAGAACTGAAAGGGAGGGGTGGCTACAGCAGGTTTGTGCCTTCACATTTTGGGGGAGCCAGGCCAGAGGTGGGGCTCCCATTTCACTGGCAAGAGCAGGTAGCTGGGAAACTCCCAGTGGCCACTTGATCTGAGGCCCCTAGCGGGTTCAGGGAACAAGCACAGGCTGGGAAAGCCCCGGGGGCTTCTGGGATTGGAAGTGAAAACAGACTCTCAGCAACCTCCCTCCTCCTGGAGGCAGCAGAGCAATCAGCCTGGAGGAGGCGGCAGCTCATAAATCAGCAGCCAGACTCCTGGGGGCTCACTGCCTCTCCCTGGACGAGGTCACCAGGTCAGAAGTCAGAGGAAGCTGGGAGTGACTCCCTGGAGGGGCACAGGGGCCTGCAGACTCCAGCGGGGCACAAGAGGGCACAGGCCATCCATGCCAAAGACCCCACACAGGCTCAAAAACACCGAGGCAGAGTTGGGGGTGGGAGGGGGTGCGGCGGGTGAGGAGGAGGGAGAGAGCCCCACTTGCCGGCCGGTGAAGGACAGTCGGCACCAGCCACCCCCTAGACACTTCTTGGCGCCCCTTCCTGTACTATTGTTATCAAGTAATCTGCTTGTTGCAGAAGAAGCAAACAAACAATACAGAGAAGAAAATCCTCCCTAAATCCCACCACCCAGATGGCCGCGGTCAGTGTTAGCGCATGTCCGATCCCGACCACCTTCTTTCCTTCGCACTCCGCGGTGCGTTTATGGACGTGGCACACTCCAACATCTCTCCCCCCGAGGAAGCCCCTCGAAGGAAGTGGAATATCCCCACTTACAGGCGAGGAAAGGAAGACCACAGCAGCTAAGCAACTTGTCCAAGGCCACCAAGCAGGAAGTGGCAGAACTCGGAATTGACCCCAGGTCTAACTCCCAAATCTAAGGGGTCTGGGAGGCAGTGAAGGACGGATATTATGGGACAGAGCGTGCCTAACGGTACCCCTGCAGTTAAACGGCAGGGACATGCGCAGACACACTCTTCCCACATGCCACCAGCTCACAGCCACCAAGTGGTGTGGGGCCTGGGCTGCCCCTGCTTCTGGGGAGCTGGTGAGGTCTGGCTGGGCGGCCTCAGTGGACCTGCTGCTCATTCCACAGGGGCTGGAACCCCATGGGCATGGGGTGATGCAGCAGTGACCATGGAGGGGTGGGGCCAACAGGCCAGGGCTGCCCCCGGAGCAGGCTCCCCCAGGTTGTCCGTAAAGGGGGTGGCACTCCCTCCGCACAGGCCCCTGGGAGGGGCAGGAGCGGCACCCAGTGCTCAGCACCCAAGAACAGTGCTTGGCAGGGAGGAGGCACTTTCCCCGGGTGGGGAGGCAGCAGTGACGGGGAGCGACAGACACTTCACAGGATGCAAAGCAGAAAATGGGATGATTTCTGACAGAGATCAGGGCTAGCGAGGACAGAAAGGATGACGCTAAGATCTGTGACCAGGGTTCGGTGGCCGGAAGGCCTCAGTAGTGACCACTGCCTCGTTAGGGCCTGTGCATTCCCTGTTCCTTCTGCCTGGGTCACTTTTCCTCCAGATACCGCATGTCTCCCCTCCTGACCCCTGTCTGAGGCTGTGACCTCCCCAGACGTTCTCCCTCCTCCTCCCCTGCCTGGCTTTTCTCCTAGCGCTGGCCACAGCTGGACATACGGAATAGTTTACTTACTAATCTCGTTGACTACCCGTGTCCCCCTCTATAGGAAGCAGCTTTCTTTCTCTTATTCAGGGACTTTCGCCCTTTTATTCCCCGCAGCATCCCGAGCGCACGTAGTGAGTGTTTGTGCGTCATCTGCTGAATGAATGAATGGACAGGGGGTCCATATCTCCACGCGAGACCGAATGATAGGAAGTGGTCAGCCGTGGTAAGATTCAGGGCTCAGTGTGTCAGACAGAAGGAACGACAGGTGTGAAGCCTCACCATGAAACAACCGTGCATGTTCCAGGAGGGTGGGGGCAAGTGGGGAGCCCAGTGCAGAGACCTGTGCAGATGACATGGGAGAGTGGACAAAGTGCGCCTTGTGGGCCACAGCAAAGAGCTTCAGTTTGCCCCCCGACAACCCTGAGTGGGGCCTGATGTGGTGTGCCCTGCCCTCCCCCAACTTGGGCCCCCTCTCCTTGACCCTGTGCCGCCATCTGCTCCACCCCCACCCAGGCCACATTCACTATGGCCTCTGCACTTCTGTCTCCGCCATTCTCCGTATGAAACACCTTCTTATCCTGAAAGCAGCACATCAAAAGTCACCTTCCAAAACACCTTTCCCGTCTAAACCCATCCTGACCGTTTTTGCAATTCTCACTCAACCCTGGACCGCATCGTATGCTGAAATGATCCCTGAAACCCTGGCGGATGGGATAGCTGTGTATTTAGCTATTGGGGAAAATTAGAAGCAACCTAAGTGGCCAACAGGAGAAGTGTGCTCAGCCTCGTGCCCAAGGCTTGCAGTCACTGAAAGGGCAAAAGATATTTCATGACATGGAAGCCTGCATAAATGCATCCAAGAATCAGGTAGAATCTATTAAAAATATTTACATCTATAGACAACATACTGGAAGGGTTACAGGATTAGTGGTGATCTTTTTTTCTTCTTTTTGTTCACCTGCCTCCCAGGCAGGGCAGGTAAGAGGATCAGATGGGAGCAGGGAGGAAGCCCAGGCGGAGTTAGCTGGGAGGTGGGCATCACTCAAACCTGAATCCTCCTGTGCTCGGGCAGTCAACCTGAATGGGGAGAGGTACCCCCCGTAGACACCAAATAGGTACAAAGTCCCAGAAAACCAAATAGACAGGTGGCAGAACCAGGTATATGACCTTGGGCTTCAGGGTCCTGGGGCCCAGGGTAAAAGGGACGTTGCTATTTCTCAGGCTATGACCCAGTGGGGTTGTCCTGCGGCTTCGTTCAATAGGAGGGCCCGTGAGAGGGTTCGGGAAACTCTGAGGTGCTGCGCACTTTCGTGCCACTTCTCCTGAGAGGAACGTGGAAGAAGAGACAAGTTTAGGAGACCCACAGGCTGAGGAGCCCCCGAAGTCCCCAAGTCCAACACCAGGAAGGGTCTAGGGTCCCTGGGGACACCACCTGGCTAGAGCAGCACTCCTGAGATGGAGGCTTCCTAAGAAGAAACAGTCTCCTCTCTACTAACTTCTATTTTTTTTTAATTTTTTTTATTTCAGCATATTACAGGGGTACAAATGTTTATTGCCTTTGCCCCACCCGAGTCAGAGCTTCAGGCGTGTCCATCCCCCAGACAGTGCGCACCGCACCCATTAGGTGTGTGTATACCCATCCCCTCTTCCCCCCGCCTGACACCCGATGGATGTTACTACCATACGTGCACTTAAGTGTTGATCAGTTAATACCAATTTGATGGTGATCCACTAACTTCTAAAGGTCACTCAGCCTTAGTCTCCATTCCTGCTTTGTCCCTCTGTCCATGGCCAGACCAGCCTCTGAGCCACCCTGCCTGCTCTGTTTGCTGAGGGGCAGGCACCAGGGCTAAGGGCCGGCCCACATGAGGCCTGCTGCCCCGTAGCCGATTCCACCCACTTTGCACCTGAGTCTGTGCTTTATGTGCAGAGCTAGCCTGAGAGCTCCCTGCAGGCAGCTGTCTGCCAATTTCCTTCCCTTCTTACTGTTCCAGTCACCTACCACTGCCACCAGCCAGCAAAACATTCCCCGGTCTAGGGCAGGTGTCCCTACACCCTGATGCCCATCTGGAAAAAATACGAGAGCTCTCTGTTTGTTGACAGGCTAGAAAATTCATCCTGTCTTCCTTTCCCATCCTCTGCCTGGGCCCCCTTCCATCTCAAGAGCTCCACAGAGAGACCAGCGCAGGCAGAGAGGGAATAACTGTGTAGGGGTGGCCTCGTCTCAGGCCCCCTGGTAGTGGCAGATCTGATTGTATCCCAGAGAGGAAGGAGGGCATCCCCAGTCAGGTGGCAACCCCAGTGACTATCCTAGACCCTTCCTGGTGTTGGATCTGGGGACTTCAGGGGTTCCTCAGCCCCATGCTGGCACTGTTTGCGGTGCCTGGGCTATCTGTCGCCATGAGACCAAGGCTTGGCCATGGTGAGCCAGCCCTTCTGACCCAGAGGTGTGGGAAGGGCCAGCCCCACAGCAGGTCCCTCAATAGCAGAGGCAGTTCCATTGATCTGCTGGGTGAGGCCACACCCAGGACTCAAGACTCCGCAGCCCAGGCGAGAGAGGGCCCTGGGGCCACACCCAGCCTCACCCAAGATCTCCAGATCTCTGCTGCCTGCTCTCCAGGGGTTCTCCTGGCCCCTTCGCTTGCGCCCCACAGCCGGCTGCTGATGAAGAAGCTGCCCTTCCCCGACATCCTGTGTGGCTGTGGCCTCCCGTCTGACGGATGTGAGTCCGCCCCTGCACCTCCTACCGACAGCAGCGGGGCAGGGCTAGAAGCCACAGGGGCAGCTGCTGACCCCGCTGGCGCCTGGCAGTGCCAACACAGATGCCTGTGGCCACTTTGCTAGAGCCCCTGTCACCCTGGGAAATCTAATCTCTCAGACGCACCAGGTAGGCCCCCGGCCAGCAGCTTAGCAACTAAAGCTTGGCTGAACAGCAACTCCACAGAGTGGGACCGAGGAGAACACAAACCTAGGTAGGTGGGGGACCAGAGAAGTGTTGTCACTGCTGTCATTAGGTAATAAAAGGGACTGAGCTAGCCATGGTTGGATGTTACTTTAAGCACTTTACATGCATCACCTCATTTATTTCTTATAATTATTTATGAAATGACCGATTCAGAGCAGCATGAAGCCCAAACAGTTAATAAGAACCCACGTCCCAATTTGGACTCCAACCTGCCTGACTCCAGAACCCTCTGTCAGTTGAGGCCTCTCTCCCGGGACAAACAGGCTGGCTGACAGTAGGCTGGAGGGGCCCACTTGGGGTCAGCGTCCACCACCCCCACCCCGCCCAACCACAACCCATCCATGAGGATGTGGTGCAGGGTGGGAATACACACACTCCCCCCCCATGCACCCCATTCTAGGGGTCTCAGTCCCCTTCCAAAATTCAACACCAGACTCCAGTGAAGTGACGGATGGGATGTGCCCATGTACAAGGACAGGCTAAACGATCTAGGGACAGGACAGGCAACCTGCCTGGGGTGGAGGTGGCTCGGCCACCTAGCCCATTCCAGGGCTTCCTACCTGCCCCAAAACTTGAACAGCTATTCTAAGGAACTTCTAGAAGATGTCAGCTCCAGGAGGAAGGGAGCAGGCCAGACTCCCCCATGGTTACACCCCCGGTGACACACTGGAGGCACTCAAATTTTATTTAAAGAACTCCCTCACCTCCTTTAAGTCTTTGCTCCCTGCGGAGGCCCACCCTGACCACTTTTAAAGTTGCAACCTGCCCCCCACCAAGGGGGTTCCCAGTCCCTGCTCTAGTTCTTACTCTAAGGCTTGTATCACCTTTTAACACATTGTCTCTTACTTACCCTTACTTTCTGTCACTCAGGCTTCCCACCCTTTAGAAAGAAAGTTCCATGATGGCAGAGAACTTTGCTTTGTTTAAGGATTGCACCTAGTGTCTAGAACCGTGCCAGGCACACGAGAGGCACCAATAAATATTTGTTGAATGAATGAATGAACAGTTAGGACTAACTAGGAATTAACTAGGCAAAATCTTCAACAATCACTGACCTCAAAGAACATTGAGGTGGGGCCCCACAGGGTCCTCAGGGAACCTCCCTACCCTGTTCTCAAGTCTCTGCCCAAGGCCAGGGTTATGTGGACATTGCCCAACCTGGCATCTTGCTGGGGACACCCCTGTGGGTCCTGCCTCACACCAAGGCTCTAGGACACCCAGGTCCTTGACAAGAAATATTCCAGAATAATGTTATTAAATATTAGTACTATTTACTAGAGTCATACCGTCTTGTGCCCACATGACCCTCTTGTCAAACCCTGGGAACACTGAGTCAGGTGTCTTGAGAGAAGGCTCCGGTCTCTGCCGAATTCCTGAAGGGTAGAGTCAAGTACAGAGCAGTTTCCCTGTCCCCACACCCAGAGGAGCCTCTCCTAGCTCAAGAATTCACTGTGGTTCCTGGGAAGGGGAAGAGTGGGGTGACTCTTCAAAGTACCCGTTTCCTCTGAGAGGCAGGGCTGGGGGGCAGCCTACCCCAAAGGGACCTGGACGAAGCCCATGGCCACAGGGCACAGCAAAGGACGGTCTCCTTGGAATCCCTAGGCAGCCAGAGCTGGGGTGGACAAACAGTGCTGGTGACCCCACTGGGAAATAAATGCCTATCTCCTGCCCCCTACCCATTTCTCTCTGCAGACTGCTCCGGGCAGAGGAAAACAATGTTGCTCAGCAGACCTGGCGTGCCTCCACCCAGGAGGAGCCCTGAGAGTGATATGGCCTGAGTGAGATAAAAAGGCCTCTCAGAGCTGAGGATAAATGAGTCCAGGCAGCCAGTGTGCTCAAAGCAGCCGACCCAGGAGAGAGCACATTGGCCTCGTGGGCTTCCAACCTGGCCTCCAACTCAGGTGTCTCAACAGCTGCTTTGACTTATCTGTAAAGACCAGGAACACTGACTAACCCCCCAGAAAACTAAGCCTCCCCAGGTGGCTCTTGGAGGCTCTTGCCGGGGAAGCACAACAGGTAGGCACAGGGTCACAGAGTCATGGCAGAGGCTCCATGCACCACTTTCTCTTTTGAAGGCAGGGTCCTGGGGCCAGGAAGTACTGGCAGGATAGGTCACCCCCTCCCCAAGTGAGGTTGAAAGGGGGCACTATGGACTTCCAGAAAATCTCCTTAATGACAACAGAGCAGCCCAGGAATGTGCTCCCCTCCCCCTGCCTCCCAACAGAGTGAGGAGAGTGTATGCTGTAAGCACACCCCATACAAAGCAGAAAGCAGAGCAGACTCTGCACTCTCTGCAGCCCCCACCTCAGGAAAGGACCCCAGCTGGGGTCTGGGGACCAGCCCTCACTTCTGGCTCTCCCAAAGCCCAGGGGAAGTACCAAGGGCCACTGGAACACAGTGGCAGTTTAGGAGAGCTCACAGACTCTACCTCTGTCTCTACTCTTGAGGAATGTCCTCACTGAAAAGCTTTTGACCTACAGAGACTTGAAGAGATCACAAAATCATGACCCCTCGGCCGATTTCCAGACAGAGAAGCCAAATTCCCTGAAACCATCAGACACTTCTGAAAGGCCCAGGTGTGGTGAGGAAGCTAAGGAGTTCACCCTCACTGGGTGCTGTGCTCATGACGTTTTCTCATCCTCTCAACATCTGTGACAACAAGACTCGGCATGTGTAAGTGACCAAACTAAGGCCACACTGCAAAAACTCAGCAAGGCACAAGTCAAAACTGCACCTAATGTCTGGAAAGGCACCAAAAATTTTAATAAACATGTTTGAGGAAAAAGACTGGCAAGATGCAAAATTTGTTCTTATTTTACACTTTCTAAAATGTTTCATTTTTCTCACCATGGGCTCCTATTGGCTTTTCTTTTCTTTTTGAGACAGCATCTCGCTCTGTTGCTCAGGCTAGAGTGCAGTGGTGTCATCATAACTTATTGCAGCCTCAAACTCCTGGGCTCAAGTGATCCTCCTGCTTCAGCCTCCCGAGTAGCTGGGACTACAGGTGTACTTCACCATAGCCAGCTGATTTTTCTATTTTTTGTAGAGATAGGATCTCGCTATGCTGCCCAGGCTGGTCTCGAACTCCTGACTTCAAGTGATCCTCCGACCTCAGCCTCCTAAAGTGCTAGGATTACAGGCGTGAGCCACCGCACCCTTCCTCCTATTACCTTTTCTATTTTTTTAAATGAACAAAGGTCACCTGGAATTATGGGCCTTTTTTTTCTCTTTTAGCGCTGTTGTGTTACTATTCTTTTAATATCATTAAAATTATATTAATCTGTCACCAAAGGGTATACTCAATTGCCTCAAGGAAGAGTAGGGATATAGAGTGATCCCAGACTCTGGAATCCCTTTTCCGGGGGCCCCAACAGAGAATTGCCCAGGCTAACTTCAGAGAGGTTTGTGCAAGCTCTGGTCAGAGCCCCAGGAGCTGGGTTTGAGTCCTCACTGCCACGAGCGACCACTGTGGGCAGATCCCTTAAGGAAACTAACCCCAAATTTCCTGCCCATAAAATAAAGAAGGTGAACCACCTCTCCCATGATCCTTCCCCTGCCTCTGCTCACACAGACCCAGACAGTCTTCCTCAAAAGCCACTTCTGGTCTTGGCTTCCCCTGGAATGAGCCACAACTCTTCTGTGGCAGCTCCGCTCTTCCCACCTGGGTTCTCTCCCTGCCCTCCTCCTGGCTCAGGTCTCTGCAGCCTGACAGCACTTTGAGTTACAAACTCCTGCAGAAGGTCCCCTGGAGCCCGAGTTAAGGCGGCCTCCGTTGGCATATGAATTCCCATGGGAAGAGTCTAAGCCCCGCCCTCCTCACCCAAAGCTCACCTGTCTCAGGTGAGAGCCTCAAAGGGCCACACCGCAGCTCCCCTGGTTACAGTCAGTTCTCCCCACAGCCAAGGCCCAATGTGTCCACCAACTGTCCAGCCAGAGCAAACCAAGACACACTTTCTTCGGCAAGACTGAATCTTCCACTTCTCGCCAAGTCCCACAGCGCGAACCCCACCCGTCAGCATGGAAAATAGACTGGGTCTCAGCACCGTCGCCTAAAGGTGTCCAAAGCTGACCCAGTCCTAAGTCCCTCCCGCGGGCTTCCTGCGTCCGGGGATTAGGAGGCACAAAGGGCCGGCAGGGAGAGAGCCCAGATGGCAGGCACAGGGGCTAAGCCGCCGGCGAAACGCGCTCCGGCCGCCGCTCGCGGAGAGGGCGTCTGGGAGACGCGAGTCGGCCAGGAGCCTTGCACGTGGGCCCCGGGACTCCAGTCTGCGCCCGCGGTGCCCCCGCACCCAGCCGGGCCAGGCACCTGTTCCCCTGTTCCCAAAGGCCAACACTATTGTGCAAACCCAAAACCCAACTTCGATAATCCCGGGCGGGTCAGGCCGAGAGAAGTTCCCAGCGGCACTTTCTACAGGTGTCTTTCTCTCGGAGGTGCCAAGCGACGGGGACAAGGGCGAGGCGGGCGGACCTGGGCGCAGCGCTCCCCGCCCGGGCCAGGAAGCCCAGGGGTCTCTGCCTTCCCCTGCCTCCCCGCCCCGAGTGGTGGGAGCCCCAAGGGGGCGGGCCCGGCTAGGTGAGTCCGGCCCGCACCTCACCTGGACTCCGGGGCCGGCCCCCGCCCGAAGTCTTGGCGTCCCTCGGCGCCCACCGCCTGCCCCGCTCGTTCCGCCGCGCCGACCCACGGGCTGCTGGGCCGCGGTCTCCTTCCTGCTCACCTCCGGCGCGGCGAGCCCGGGGCGGAGTCGCGCTATTTACATAAAGGGCGAGCCAGCCCGGCCGCAGATCCCCCAGCGCCCCGCCCCCGGCCTGGCCCCGCCCCCAGCCCTGCGCCGACGGGGCGGGGGCGCAGGGAGGGCGCCCTCGGGGGCGGGGGCCGCACCCGGGCCAATCCGCGGCCCCCGAGAACGCGGGGGCGGGACCGTGACCTTCATGAATATGCGCAAGACGCCGCCGGCCCGCCCCGGGCCTTACCTGGCCGCACCTGGTCGCAGGACGGCGCGCCGCGCCCAGTGTCCCGCCGCCTCCCGGAGGCGGAAATAGTTCCCGGAACGCGCGGCTGCCCCGGGCCGCCTCCCAGGCCGGACTCCAGAGGCGAGCCGTCCCTCCCACCACTCCCCCGAGCTGCCGAGGGAGGGGCGTAGCCGGGCCAGCTCCTCCCGAGAGCGCTCAGCCCAGAGGCGACGACCTGTGGATGCAGGGCCAGGTTTCAGGTCCCACGTTGGGGACTAGCGTCATGGCGAGACGCCTCCCTCGGGGCGGGCCCCACCTCCTCCATGTCCACTGCGGTGATAGGCAGGGGCCCGAGGCCCTGAGGGACAGCAACAACTGCCGAAGTTTTTAGCACCAGCGAGGGAGGGGGTTGGAGTGACAAGAGGCAAGAACGGAAGGGGCGTGGATGCCTGGGGCGAGAACCGACCTGATCGATTGACCCCATGCTGCTGGTGGCCCCTCGGAACACTGGGGTTCAAGTCACACCGACATGGACCTCTGGGCCACCCTTCTACTCTGACCGAGCTGCGCTCAGGGAAGGACTGATAGAGCACCAGCCTCCCTCCAGAGTACCCTGCAGGAACCCTAGAAAGGTTGGAAAGGTTCTGGGTCCCTTTCCTGTCCACCCAGGGGCTTCCCGAGTTCAGTCCTGCACCAGAGAAACTGGTTCTCCCTGTGAGTGGACAAAGGTCGCATGAGTGGCACGGGGGATGTTCCACCGGCCACGGGATGGAGGGGTAGGGGGGTTGTCCAGTATATCCAGCCACAGCAGAAAAGAGATCTATTTTTAATGGCTTTGGCTTTATGGCACGAAGCAGGCACCCTCTCGTTAAAGGCACAGAGTCCTCTCTTCTGCCCCACTTCCTAGGTCTCTCAGATCTAGTCCTGAGTTCCAAAGGGGTCACTGCAAGGCAGCAATCTCAGGCCCCGGGCTTGGAAGCACTGCAGTGGCCAGGGAAAGCTCGGAGCACAGTTTGACCTTCTTGCAAGTATGAGACACCCAGGGCCAAGGCCCAGACTGGCCACTGCAGCTACAGGTCAGAGTCCAGGTACAGGAGGCAGCTGAGGTGGTCCCTGAGAACAGACAGTCCAGGTCCCCCAGAGCAAGCTCCATCCCCCAGAGCTGTGTGGTCAGTGCTCCAGATCCCTGGGCAATGTGAAGTCCCTGAAGCTGTAGAAGGAGATGTCACCGTGATCCACCAGGGCAAAGATCAGAGGGACATCACCGCTCTGGTAGGACAACCGCTTGAGGCTGCAGAGGTCTGGGACAGGCTCATCAAATCTGCAGGGAGAAGGGTTAGAGTGAGACCTGGCCACAGCTCGCCCATAAGCTCTGAGACCCCAGACCCTCTGAGAAGAGAAGGGAGATTTTAAGACAGGAGTTGGGGGTGCAAGAATTCTGATCCCTAGGCTCCCTTGTCCGCAGACTACATAGCCCTGATGGGTTCTCCAAAAAAACATGAGCCTCGGCTGGGCAGGAGCTAGGAAGAGCAAGGTTCTTACCACTCTTAGCCTGTAAATCCCTCCAATCCATATTTCTTCTGCTGGGTAAGCCTGGGACTAAAGTGGCATAGGAGAGAGACTACCCCAAAATGGCAGCAATGAGGAGCTACAGATTAGGGAGCTTGGGTTCCATAGCACCAACTGGCTGTGTGGCCTTTTGTAGATCACTTAACCTCTCTGGACCTCAGCTTCCTCTCAGGGATTGGCACACTGGCCGGGGTGGAGAGAAGGTCCACCGGAGTCATAGGAGAACTGGCAGCAGCCGGTGGGTGGGGGGTTGTGCTTACTCATTTCATACCCACTAATGCACATCCGGGCATAAGGTTTGCCAGGGTTATTCTTTCGGAAGGTGGCCACAGCATCAGCCTGGTAAACATCAAAACTGATTTCCAAGCCCCCAGACCTCTCCAGCAGTCTGAAAACAGAGTGAGAAACCTCAGGACACCAACTCTCCTCCCCTACCTTCCCTTTCCGCCCCCCCTTCCCCTCCACCAGTTCCAGGAAGCAACCTCATCTGGGGCAACTGAGGTTGTGAGGTTCCACTCAAGGGAAGGGGCTCCAAACCCTTGGGATGTCTATCATTTCTCCCTCTCCCCCAGACACATATGAATGTTAGCTGTCACTCAGAGCTAGGCACGTGGGTTGGGGTCTCTGGAATGATCCTCTAGCTCACACCCAACTTCAGGAGCCAAATCCCAGCTGCCGACTCCTGGGAGACACACTACTTGGAAACTTACCGGGCACCTCCATCAGCAAGGTGTGTAGTCTGCAGCACAGAGATATGCTGAAGGACCATGGCTACAAGGACAGTGAAAACAAGGTGCTGGGAAGAAGAGGCAAGCATCTATAGACTCCCTTGACGCTTCTGAATCTGCCATCTAGTTTAGGATTGCCAGATGTAACAAGTTTTTTCAGTATATGTATGTCCCATGCAATATTTGCAACATACTTACACTGAAAAATTACTTGTTTATCTGGAAGTCCAATTTAACTGATCTGGCAAACCTAACCTAGTTAGCTACAATCTGCCAAGTTCCCATGAGGATTTTAAGTAATTCTGAATTTGTTAGTACATTTAACTTAGACTATTCTTACCCTATTAGTTCTCTGTGCTTAAAATTAAGAGCAGACAGTAAGCCTTCCTTTTATTTGGCCAAGATAGCACCTCCTAGATGTGGTAAGGGACCCTGGAATAATCCTGTTAGCTCGAGATGGTTCCAACTGACAGGGTTGGGAGAAGAGGGGACCACAGCTAGTTGGGGGCAAAGCCATCCACATGCACCTTATGATTTTAAGGACATGGTTGTAGTTATCACTCCTCCTCACCTCTCCCAGGACACTGACTCACCATCTCTAAACCTTCCCACATAGGCCCCATCCTGGCCGCCACCCGGACAACTGACTGTCCTTGTGGGTTCCACTCCATTGGACAGCATCCTCCTCCCACACCTTTCTTAAGCCTCAACCAGTCCTGGTCCATCCATGCTCCTTCCCAAGTCTTGTGATTCCTCAGCTGCCATTGGCCAGTGGGGCTGTGGCAGGGTAAGGGGGTACCTGGAGAGTCTGCCTGGCCGGGCTTCAGCAAGGGCGTGACAGGCTGGCCCCACAGGTGTCGGGGGAGGTTCTGGCTCCTCTGCAGGTACCGTCTCTGCAGCAGCTCCTTGTACTCCTGCCAGCTGGAGCAGCGTTGCACCTCAGGGTCTGCATTTATGTCCTCCTGGAAGCGCCTGGCTTCTGCCTGTTGCTCCTGTTCCCGCCTGGATAGCTTCTCCTTCCGCTGGTTCAGCTTCTGGCACCAGGACTCAGTGTCGGTCTCCCGCCCGGCCACGTTGGCCGGGAGCAGCTCCGGGGCTGGGGCAAGCAGGAGGGTGTGGCGGCTATCGGAAGCCATGTTGGGGAAGGAGATCTGCTCGAAGTTCCAGCGCGGCTTCCGAGCCCCCTGGACTCCATTCCCTACTTTGCCACTCTCCCAGCTGCTCCCCACACCCTCCCTGGCCAGGCCAGGGCAGGGCCCCAGGGACCCCAAAAGCTGAAATGGGCCCACTAGGCCCTTTATGGGGCTTGACTCCTGGGATTTCTCTTCTGGGCATCGGCTGTTCTGGTTGCAGGGAGGTGAGCTCGAAGTTGCCAGACTCTCTGGTTGCAGGGAGTTCTCCAGGGCCTTGGCCTTCTTATTAATGGACCTGAGGGAGGTGGGAGGAAAAGCAGCACATCTGCTCCTGATTGCTGAGGGGCACACATCCCACACAGACATCTCCCTGAGCCTGCGCAGAAGCCGCGCAAGCCTCGCTCTTAAGCCTGTGCATTCTCCAAGGTCCCAGACACCAGCACTCCCTGGGGGATGGCCATGATGGGGAACATTACCGAGAGCTGGAGCCCCTCCTCTTCCTCTTGCCATCCCTATCCTCCAAGCACTGGGTGCTGCCATCCAGGTTAAGCTGCCTCTCATAAGGGGACAGGACACAGCTGTGAGGTAAGAACAGTGGGTGGGCAACAGACCCACCTCCTCGGCCTGGCGCTCCGGTGGGATAAGTGAGACAGGGCCAAGGGGACAGTCAGTGGGCCAGGATCCGAGGCACACCCAAGGGCCCAGACAGACCTGCACAGGGGGTACATGAGCACAGCCACGTGCCTAGTCCTCTGGGTCTTACTAATAGCGCCTTTCAACAGAGGGTCACTGGAGCTGGGACTCCCGAAGAGCCAGCAATAAATGACTAACTACTGGGAAGAAAAACCAGTGGAACCAGAAAACTCGGAAAATAGAGAAAAATAAAATAATAAAATAACAAAAAATAATAAAAACTGCGGCTGGGCGCAGCGGCTCATGCTTGTAATCCCAGCACTCTGGGAGGCCAAGGTGGGAGGATCTCTTGAGCTTATGAGTTCGAGACCAGCCTGAGCAAGAGCAAAACCCTGTCCTTACTAAAATTAGAAAAATTAGCCAGGCATTGTGGCGGGTGCCCGTAAGTCCCAGCTACTCAGGAGGCTGAGGCAGGAGGATCACTTGAACCCAGGAGTTTGAGGGTACAGTGAGCCATGATGATGCCACTGCCCTCTAGCCTGAGGTGACACAGTAAGACTCTGTCTCAAAAAAAAAAAAAAAAGAAAGAAAGAAAGAAAGAAAGAAAAGAAAAACCTTGGATAACCATGTTAACAGTTTTTGTTTCTTAAATACATATACAAACTAATCTCTCTCCATATATTTTTTTCTGACAAAAATGGCATTGTACTAAAATATTGCTTTGTGATCTTTCTTTTCTCTCAATAAAGTATCATGGACACAGCCCCTTAACACTATAGCATCTTTCCCTACAGTGAATTTTTTATGGCTGTATTGCTGCACTGTTCCATACGGTAGCCACTAGCCACAGGTGTCTATTTAAGTTAAATTTAAATCAATTAACATTTAATAAAATTAAAAATTCAGGCCGGGCACAGTGGCTCACGCCTGTAATCCTAGCACTCTGGGAGGCCAAGGCGGGTGGATTGTTTGAGCTCAGGAGTTCGAGACCAGCCTGAGCAAGAGCGAGACCCCGCCTCTACTAAAATTAGAAAGAACTTAATCGGCCAACTAAAAATATATAGAAAAAATTAGCCGGGCATGGTGGCGCATGCCTGTAGTCCCAGCTACTCGGGAGGCTGAGGCTGTAGGATCACTTGAGCCCAGGAGTTTGAGGTTGCTGTGAGCTAGGCTGACGCCACAGGACTCACTCTAACCCGGGCAAAAGAGTGAGACTCTGTCTCAAAAAAAAATAAAATAAAATAAAAATTCAGTCCCACATTTGCTCAAGCTCCATACATTGGACAGCATAGAAACGTTTTCATTACTATGGCAAGTTCCATCGGTCAGAGCTGCTCTGAGGGATAAACTCTAATTTGTGTGAGCAAGCCTCTGTCGGTGAAGTCATAGGTTGTTTCTAAGTACACTGATTTTGCAATGTATGGTGCCTTGTGCGAGCTCCCCACTAAAAGCAAGATGCAAGCTCCATGAGGGCAGCAATTTTGTTCCTCAGCATCGAGTACAGGGCCTGGCACCCAATAAGTGGTCAATAAATACTGGTGATCATTCTCACAAGTGAACCACTGCACACATTCGTGATTATTTCCTTAGGATACATTCTGCTTTCAGGAAACAAAGGCTGTGCCTGTTTTAGAGCTTTCATGACATACTGTGTGACTGCAAAGGCTCTACCAATTTCCAGTCCAAGTGTGAAGGTCTCTGTGGCTCTTAGCAATGCTGGATCACCAAGGTGACAAAGGAAAAAGCATCTAACCTAACATAAGACATGTGAAACTCTACTCAATAGGAGATTCCTCACTCGGTCCTTCATGCATGCATGCACTCAACAAATCTGCCCACACACCTACTAAGTGCAGGCACTGGTCCAGTCCTGCATCACAATGCTCTCTGTGAGCTGTAGGTGCTCAGTCATTATGTAAAGACCTGTCTCAATCTGTTTACCCAGGATAAAGTTCAACGACCTGGATTCGTCCCAACATGGCTTTCGAGAGAACACTTCCAGCGGAGGCTCCCAGTCCATGTCCAGGGAGCTGCACTCCAGTCAGGGGTTCCAGTTAGGGAGAAACCACTCTACCTAGGACTAGTCATCCAGGTCCCAGGACTAGAATGGATGGAAGGGAAAGGGCATTACCTTGGTTGGAATCGTCGAACCACATAACCCAGTCTCTTCAGGTGGCTGAAGACCTCAAAAGAAAAGAAAGGGAAACTCAGGTGGCCACTCTTGAAAACATCAAATAGTTTGTCCAGACACAAGCCCCTCCCCACAGCCCTCCATGCCCCTCCTATACACCTCCAGATTCCAAACCCTGGGATGGGCTGGACCACATTCTGTAAGCACCGTCGCCAGAGTAAGATTTCAGTCTCTGAATTCCTGTCCCGTCACTTACTTTACTCTGGGCACGAATGACATTTAGCGATTTCTTAACTTTAATTCAAATCCCAAAAAGCTGATAGTGTTGAACCAAGAAAACAAAACTATGCCCTAGAATATTCGAATATTTTGATACTAAAACTGATGGAGTGAAGCTCCTCACTACAATTTGGACAAAAAGATGGCAGAAGGTGGTAGACATGTCCCTATCCTCACACCTCCACAGACACAGGCAGGAAAAGTCTCTGGTAAAGAGGCACAAGTTCATCCTTATGTCTCTGTATCCGCATCAGAGGGACATATTGAGCGGTGTCCCCCATCTTGCTTGATCTCTCAGCAGCCTGCAATACAGGTGATCACTTTCTCCTTGAAATACCTTCTCTTGGCTTCCACGGTGCCACTTTGGTTTCTCTCCTGCATCACCAGACACTCCTCAGTCTGTTTCCGGTCCTCGTTTATTATTTTTTTTAGAGATGGGGTCTCCCTCTGTTGTCCAGGCTGGAAGTCCCTGGGTCAATCATAGCTCACTGCAGTCTCAAACTCCTGGGCTTAAGTAATCCTCCTGCCTCAGCCTCCCAAGTAGCTGGGACAACTAGCATGTGGCTCCTGGCTTATTTCCAGTCCTTATATTCCCCCTAACCTACTTGGGATGGACAGCCCCAGCCCTCGACTCTGGCAGCACTCCCACACAGCCCCATGGCTTAAATACCACCCATGCTACGTTCATGTCCTTAGCCTTGACCCCTCCCCACACTCCAGACTTGGATTTCCAATTGTCTGCTCGCCATCCTCACTTGGATGTCCAAGAAACACCTCAAAATCAACTTTTCTGAAATAGAGCTCTTTTGACTGGTCCCATATTCCCAAATCTGCCTGTCCAGTCTTCCCAGAAAATGATACCACTGTCCACCCACTGGCTCATGCCCTAATCATGGGAGTAATCCTTGATTCTTCTCTCTCCTTAACACTGATATCCAAACCATTGGCAAAATCCTATCCATGCTTTCTCCAAAATAGGTCTGAGATTCATCCATGTCTTTTCACACATAGCAATTCCACCCATCCCCAACCTGGGCTAAGCCCCTAGCTCCTCTCACCTGAACCAACAGCCCAATCTCTCCCACCACTCCTCTCCGACCTTACCTTCTACTTAGCTCTAGGTTCCTGTGAAGTCAACAGTTCATTTGCTTATTTATTTTCCAATTGTCACCAATACAACGTAAGCCTGGTGACAGTACAGCCCTCATCTGTCTTGTTGCCCCAGCATGTTACACTGTGCCTGGAACCTCACACAATACTCATTAACTCAGTGGATGGGTGGCTCCTCTGGTGGGGGGCAAGGGGGAAGCAGATACCTGGTACTGCAGCAAAGTGATGGTGTCTTCGGTCAGCAGCAGCTGGTACGCTTCCTGGATAGACAGTGGCAGGTCTTGGTGGAAGAGCTGGATAGAGCCCTGGAAGTGGGGCCAGCAGCTCAGCTTGTGAGCCTCTGTGCAGTGCCGCAGTCAAACAGGGACACTTCCCAGCTCTGATATATCCCCCCTCTACCTCCCAGCATCCAAGCAAGAATATGAACAACAAGGAAAGTGGGGAAGCACCACTAATTTGGACTGGAATCCCTGTTCCCTGCATGGTATTGCCTCCTGCCCTAGAAGTCCAGTTATAAGTTCTGTGAAAACGCACTTGTGAATGCTTTTTCTCCAATAAAAACGTGTTCTTCCCGTTCCTCCATCCCGAACCCTTCTCCACCCTCCTCGGGCCCCACTCACACACTCCAACAGATACAATGCCTCTTCGGGGTGAAGCCGCTGCCGGCCCTGCTCTGAGAAGCCCATGGTCTGCCAGAATTTACCCTGTGTGGGACCCAGAGCAACTGTCACAGACGATAGGAGGCCAGAGAAAGCGGGTCCCCTGTCCCTGAGCCCCGCCGCTCACCGCAGGAGACTTCAACTCCACGAAACCCTCTTCCGGTCTCCACTCGGCGGCCCCCAGGCTGCCCCTGGCGAGGAGTGGGGAGGGGTCCGTCTCTGTCTACTGGAGGGGTCTACGAGGTGCGTCCGCCCCGCCTGCCCGGACCCGCCCCCGCCCCGGGCCCGCCCCTCTCACAGGCGCTCCACGCGCTCCTCGGCCAGCAGCTGCCAGAGCTCTTCCCGGCACAGGCGCAGCCGCTCGGCCTGGGCCGCCGAGCGGTCGGGGAGGAAGTCCTTAGGGCCATGCGAGCGCTGGGGCAGCTTCTGGGGCCGCGAGCGGGCAGCGAGGAGCTCCCGGGCGCTGGGGGAGAAGGGGACACGGGGTCAGCGCTGCGCATCGAAGCCACCTGCCTGCTTCCGGACCCCGCCCACGCCGCCCAAGAGCCGCGCCGCACCTGAGCACGCGCCCCGCGGGAACCTCCACGACCGCCAGCTCGGGTTCGGGATCCATCTGGCTGCCGTCTGCGGCTGCGCGCGCACCGTCCAAGGCCCGCCCACCACCGGAATCCGCGCGGCCCTAGCGCCGGCTGCTCGGAGCTGCGCTCCCGAAGTCCCCCTTTCCACCCACCGCTCTCCGCCCTTCTGCTGTCCTGGGTCCGAGTGCCTGCCAGTGACGGGTGCCTCGATTCCGGGGGCTGAGAGTTTAGTTTGCAGATTTCTGGACATGCAGGAGCTCCCTCTCCTGTCCCCAGCCCTCCTCTGGGCTCCTCTCTCATAGAAGTTGAGGACTGGACGTCTGTGAGTGTAGTATGAATAGTCAAATGTGTGGCCGTACCCTCCGCCGCCCGGGCTGGGCAAGGAGGTAGAAGAATGGCCCCCAAATTTCAGCTCTGCAAACTTAAGGCCGCCCGGGGACTGTGAGGAGCGGTCCGCGGATGTTCAGAGTTCCGCCAGGGTCTTCGGCTGGGTCCCTTCCGAGTGGCTCCGAGGACGGGTTTCGATGGCCTGCGGTGGGAGGCGCTGTCCGGCCCACAACGGTGCTGAAGCGCCACCGCAACCCTCCATTAGCACCTCCTGGAGGCTGGGGTCCCCCCGCCGCCACGCGAGCCGCTCCGACGCCGACCGCTAGGTGGCACCATTGCTCCGGCCCGCGGCTGTGGGGCGGCCTCTCTGGCCGCGGGCGGAGATCGCTGCGGGAGTCCCGGGAAGGGCGAAGGGCAGAGAGGAAGGGGGTTACCCAAGTGGGGTCCCCGGGTCTTGGGTGCCAAGTCCCTTCACATCACGTCTTCTCTCCCACCAGTCACACCCAGGGTATCTCTCCCTTGGGTCTCGACTCCAGAGCCCCAGGTCGCTTCAGCTCCACAATCTGGACTCCGAGCGCGAACTCCCAACCTCCACGATCCGTTTCACCTGGGCGCATGCGCCGATCAGGCCCGCGCCCTCCTTCTGGAGTGGCGCGGTGGGGGCGGGGCCCGGCGCGGCGGAGGCGGGGCCGCAGGCGCTGACTGACAGCCCGACTGCGCGGCCGGGACCGGCCCTTCTCTCCCGATCCGGCGGGAGGGAGGGGGGAGGGGCGGGATTTCCTGCGGGAGGCGCCGAGCCGGCCTTGGAAAAGGAGAAGGAGAAGGGGGTGGGGGGCCGTGGGAGTCACCGTCTGAGTGCTAGGGACCGAGCAGGGCCAGCCGGACCCCCGGCGGGACGGCCGGGCGAGGTGAGACTGCGGGACCTGAGCTGGGGGTCAGCACCCTTGAGGGCGGGCACAAACTAACTTTTTTTGCGGGATTGGCGGGCGCCTCCATCTCTCCGCTCCTTCCGTCCTCCTCGCGCCCGCTTTTTCCTTCCTCCGCATCTGTACCTCCGGCTCTTGGCCCTCCGGTTCCTCCTGCCGCTTTGTTCCCGGGTCGGCCTGGGCTGGGCTGGGCTGGGCTGGGGGGTTGCGCGGCGCTAAAGGGGCATTCCGGGGGGCGGGGGAGCCAGTCCGACCCCAGGCGCTGCCAGGCGCGCCCCCCCTCCTGTCGGCCGCGGGCCTTGAGGGGGAGTGCCCTCTGGGTTGAGCTTGGGACGTTTTGGGAGTGAGGGGTTCCCAGCCAGGGCCCCAGGCCTGTACGGGTCTCATGCCACAAGACTCTGGCAACAAATTCGCCGCCACCGAGGAACTGACGTAAGCTTTTCTACAGTGAAGTTTAGGGTCTGGGCTTCAGGTTCAAGCTTGGGGGGCCCCGGAGCCCCTTTTGTCAGCAATGCCCCAGCTCTGTCTCTGTTCTCTGCCCAGCTGCTCCACGCAAGGGGTGAGGATGGGTCAGGAACAGGTGCTGTAAAGCGTCCCTCTCCAGCAAGCAGAAATGGGGGGCCATAAGCTCCCCATTCCATGCCCTCAATCATAAAGAGCCTTGGGGCTAGGGCATCCAGCTCCAGCTCATAAAGCAAGGCCGAGGTAGGGAGGAGTGTGGGGGCAGGCGCCTTTGACAGGGAGTGACCCCTGCCCGCCTGCCGGTGCCTGACCCTCCCAGGCCCCACCTCCTGGCCTGCCAGTTGTCTGTGGGTGTTGGAGCCTGGGGCTGTGGAGAACAGGGTGCTGGCCTGGCCTGCCCCAGTGTGTCGTGCTGCCAGGGCCCCTCCTGCCCAAGGTGGAGGTGCTGCCAGGTGCCCTAGGGCCCCAGTGACTCAGCCTCCCCCTCCCAGAACACCACCTCCCCCCTCCACAAACTCCTCTCTGCATGAGGCTTCCTCCCCACTTTGAGTGGCTCAGGGCCTCCTTGACTCCCAGGGGCAGCCAGGGTGGCTTGGGGGCTCCCTGGAGGTCCTGTCCTGCTCATCCTCTGTGCCCTGCTGCTAAGACCCTTGCAGGCTATTGCCCAGGCTTCAACGGAGGCACTGCACCTTTTGCAGACCCCTGAGACTTGTCTACCGCGGCTGCCTGAGGCCCAAGGGAATGCTGGTTGCTCTCTGGGTGGGCATCGGTGCTGCCCAGCCAAGCCGGGAAGATTGGCGTGCCCAGTCCTGGCCCATCCTGGGGCCGTCGGAAGCTGAAAGCTGATATCCATACAGATTTCCACGTAGCCTCCACCCCCTCAGAGACTGGCTTTCCTGCTTGTGGTGGCAGCTCACGGAGCACCTTGAGGGAATATCCATCAGCGCCTGACAAGGAGCCCATTGCCTGGGACACCAGACGTGCTCCCCCGGGACCAGGAGCTCTCCGGGGGGCTGCGGCATGGCTCCCTGACACCTTGGCTTGGACCAGGTTGCCTGCCTCTGCCCTGGACTCAACCCAGAGCCCGGCCCAGGGGCCAGGATGGGTCGCGAACAGGACCTGATCCTTGCTGTCAAGAACGGAGA
Source organism: Indri indri (assembly GCA_004363605.1). Taxonomy (NCBI): domain Eukaryota; kingdom Metazoa; phylum Chordata; class Mammalia; order Primates; family Indriidae; genus Indri; species Indri indri. The sequence continues at coordinate 126,910 of RJWJ010001344.1, forward strand.
TGTAACTGGTGTGCAGAAACTGGTGGCTAAGGTCAAGGCTGCAAAAACAAGTGAGTACTTGGTGGGGTGACCATCTGGCGGAGGCCTTTCCCGAGTGCTTAAGCCACAGAGGCTTGGGGGAGGGGGTGTCATTGTGATATGCATACTCAAGGAGAGAAGACTGTCTTGTTCTGGACAAGAAATGCCTCTGTGGGAGAGGCAGAGAAGAAGTTGGGTCCCCTTACTGTGTGTCCTTAGGCAACTCACTTAACCTCTCTGGGCTGAAGTTTCCTTGCCTACAGAGTGAGAGGGTTTAAGTACATTCATTCACATTTTTATTGAGCGTGTATTTTGTGCCAGGCTCTGTTTTAAGCACTGGTCTCTAGCAGTGAACAAAAAACAAAACAGACCAAAATCCCTGCCCTCATGGATCTGCCTTGAGGCAGGTAGTTTTGCATCTGTGTTCTGTGGAGCCAGGGGGTTTCTGGCAGTGGCTGGGAAAGACTGAGTAGATAGAACACCATCCTCACCCCAACCCCATACACACATGCTTTCAACCATGGCATCTCTGTGTTATGTCTTATCTTACTGACACCCCCATTAAGTTATCATGTATAAAGAGAGTTCTACTACTTTAAAAAAAGTTCAACACTATTTACTTGCTAAAATCCCTCTTCCCAGCCGGGCACAGTGGCTCATGCCTGTAATCCTGGCACTCTGGGAGGCCAAGGCGGGAGGATCGCTTGAGGTCAGGAGTTTGAGACCAGCCTGAGCACGAGCGAGACCCTGTCTCTATTAAAAACAAAAAAAAGTAGCTGGGCAACTAAAAATAGAAAAAATTAGCCAGATGTGGTGGCACGCACCTTTAGTCCCAGCTACTCGGGAGGCTGAGGCAGGAGGATCGCTTGAGCCCAGGAGTTTGAGGTTGCTGTGAGCTAAGCTGATGCCACGGCACTCTAGCCCAGGCAACAGAGCAAGACTCTTTCTCAAAAAAATAAAAAATAAAATAAAATAAAACCCTTCATCCCCTAACTGATCTGCATTTGCCCCTTGGGGGGGGGGTGTGTGTGGCCAAAGCTAATTTTCTAGAGGTTTCCACGTAGCCTGGGGGTTGTAGTCCTGACAGGACTGTGGGGGCTCCATGCACAGGTGGCCACACCTGAGCCCTATCTCTTGGGTCCCTCTATGGTGAGACCCCCAAGGAGACTAGACTTCTGGGTTGTCTTATCTCCTTGAGATCCCAGACCAGCAGGGGCAGGAGGTGGTTTCTACCATCAGAATGAGGCTGGAGGAGGAGTTCCCTGTATAGGAGGGTCTTTTCTGGAGTGCTGGGGTCTAGCCCCAAGACACACCTTGGCCCTGTACACAGGAAGGAATCCCCCAGGGTACTCGAAGACCTTTATCCCCACCTGCACCTATGCGAGATGCCAGAAGGGAGGGTTTTTGCACACCACGGTGGGGACCCAGGGCACGGAGAGATGGAGCTGTAGGGGGTGGTCTATGGCCTGGGGAAGATGCTAAGAAGGTCCCAGGGGAGAGCCCGGAGGCCCAAGAGTGAGAGCCACTCTCACTCCCCCATCTCCTCTGTGTTGTTTTTGGCAACCTGCCCAGTGGGGCCTTGGTCAGGCCACTGGCCTCACGGCCCTAGGACCTCAAAGTGAGGCACTCTGGAGGGCAGGCCGGGGGAGGAGGCATCTGGAGGCTGGTGGTGGGAACTTCACAGCTGGGCTCCTTGGCTCCAAGGTCCGCCGTGCCCAGTGGGAAATTTCTGTGGGTGAAGAGGTCCCTGCCTTCAGCCCCAAAGGGGAAGATTCACTCTGCACAGGGTGCAGGTGCAGGCAGTATGACTAGGGCCTGGCACCGTGCCTCTCCTCCCGGTCCTCTGAGGAGCTGGAGAAGCTGGTGACAAAAGTGAGATCACAAGGCGACATTCGCAAACCTTACAGTTTGTGAAATGTTATAATTTTCTCACTTCCTTGTGAGATAGGTATTTCTATATCTGTTCTACAGATAAGGAAAGTGATGCTCAGAGAGGGTTAGTGACTTGCCCAAAGTCATATAGCTGTCGCGTGGCAGATCAGAGGCAAAGCTGTGACCTGTGCTCCACACTTGGCTGCCCCCAAAATTACCTAAGGATTACCTAGGTCAGAATTACCTAGGGATTGTTCTTTTATTTTTTATTTATTTGTTTATTTTTAAGACACATGGTCTTGCTGTGTTGCCCAGGCTCGTCTCAAACTCCTGGGCTCAAGCGATCCTCCTGCCTCAGCCTCCCAGGTAGCCGGGACTACAGGCGTGCACTGCTGCACCTGCCTAGCGATTGTTCTAAAAGTTCAGACTCCCTGGACTGCCCCCAAAATTAGACTCAATCACAGAGGGCCTGGGACTCTGCAAATTAGAACGTTCTCCAGGTGATTCTAATGCAGTTCCCAGAAGTGGGGCTGGGAACTCCTCCATACCACAGAGAGGCAACGGAAACTGCTGGAAGGGAGGTGTCAGGACTCCCCTTTTTCCTTCGGGGAGGGTACCTGGAGCTTCTGGCTATCCAAAAAGAGAGCAGAGAGGAGGCAGGTGCTCTCTCAGCCTCCTCCATTTGATGTCTGGTGGTATTCCTTGCCCCCTCCCAGGTCCTCTTTGGGGAGCAGGTGGTGGGAGGAAGGGGTGCGGCAGCCCTGGCCCTGCCCTGGCCCCTCCCTCTTCCCCACTCCCTTTCCTGAGCAGGCTCCTTCTTTGGCCAGAGGAAATAGAGTGGGCTGGGGTGGCCAGCTGAGCTCACATCCTCTGCCCAAGAGCCTAAATCAGGAGTGACCCTTCCACCCCCAGAGCCAAGCCCAGGAAGAAGGTTATGCTGTAGCAGAAATGCCTGGAACCACTGCCAGGAACCAGGACCCTCCACCCTCCTGCCCAGGTCCCCAGCCCAGTCACTCTGAACCTCTCCCCCACTGCCTTTCCGGCCATTGTTCTGGAAATAACGGAGCCGCCCAGGCCTGTGCCTGTTCCTGTCCCTCCCCAGAGGGGCTGCATCCCGCCACCCAGCTGCCCCATCCCAAACTGTCTGGGCTGGTGGAAGGGTGGGTGGGATGAAGGACTTTCTTAGTCTCTTCCCTGCTGACCTCATCTTTACTGAGGCTCAGAGAGGTACCACAACTGGCCAAGGTCACACAGCCAGAGAGGCAGAGTGAGCATGTGCACCATGCATTTCCTGCTTCTAGGGCCCCTGTTCTTTCCATTGCCCCACATGGTTTGTGTGACAAGGACTTTCCAAGGGGGCTGGAGGGAAACTAGGAGGTGTGTGTTTCTTCCCAGTGGCCCCAACAGCATCAGCTCATCTGTCCCTCCTTGGCTCTGTATTTGCCTTTTTTGCGTAGTGTCCTTCGGCTCAGCCCTAAACGTAGCTGTCCCCTCCTCCCTGTCCCATGTTCCCCATTGCAGGGTTGGTCCTTCCCTGCTGGAATGAGGCCCTGTCTTGCCCAGGCTATCGGGATATTCAGGGGCCCACCACAGCCTGGGGGGCAGGCCTGGACCAGCATGCTTGGCACTGTGCCCAGCCTGGGTCGAGCCAGGCCCCCTCCCTCCCAGCAGGGGTGGGTTCCAGCGGGAAGCAGGGGCCGCTGAGACAGGCCCCCTTCCCGTCCCCATTGCTTCAAGGACGACCCCCACCAGTGCCCTGGCTCACGCAGGGAGAACACCTGCATAAACCCTTCCCCTGAGAGGGGTGCCACCAGCCAGTAGAGCGTCCCTGCCTGGGGCATGGACAGCTCAGCTCACAGCCTGTGAGTGCAGAGTCAGCAGTTAGTCCTCAGGCAGGCTGAGAACCCGCCGAGATCCAGGGGGAGAGTGGGGGACTGTGCCATCTGTCGCTGGAGGGATAACATCATGATAGTATTGGCCAACACGTAAGGAGGGCTAGATGGTGACAGCTCGCATCTTCGCATGCTAACAAGGTCAAGCACCGTACTCACAGCCTCTGTGGGCAAGTTCTGTGATCAACCCATTTTACAGATGAGGACACTGAGCCTGAGAGGTTAAATGACCTGCCCAAGGCCACAGAGCTGGCACCTGGCAGAGCCAGAGTGAGCTATAGGTCTGTCTGATGCCACCTTCCCCACCATGCTCCACTGAGGGATGCCCCACCAGGACTGGCACTGTGGCCCTTCAGTGGGCATAAGTCCTTCTCTTGAATACCTAGTGCCCCCTCCCTTCTCTCCACCCGGCTGGGACCAGTAGGACAATGTGACTTGCTCCCTGGCCCGTTCAGGCAGGAATGCTAACCATGCACTCCGTGGGCCTGTCTGCTGAGGGCACATCATGCCAGTACCCCGCTTTCGGCTCTATAAACAAGTGAGGCCGGGGCCCGGGAAGCCAGGCCACTGCTGCAGCAGCTCCCTGCCTTCAAGCTGACAGGCCAGTGGGCCAGGGTAGGAGCCACAGGGACAGGACCGGTGAAAGGCCATGGGGCAGGTGCTTTCCTGCACACCAAGAGGTCAGCAGGCTTTGAGAGATGGGGGGGTGGGAACGCTGGGTGAGGACAAGTCACCTGATGTGCCTGTTGCCTCCCGCCCTGGCCCCCAGAGCTCCTGGGCTCCACGAAGAGGCTCAACGTCAACTACCAGGATGCCGACGGGTGAGTGGAGCCCTGGGGAGGGGCGGGGGGAAAGGCCCTGAGGCCCAGAGCCCCTTCTTCTGGACTTGGCCCTGAAGTGTATTTGCTGAGAGCTCTGGGTCCTGCCCATGTAGGTCCAGAGGGAGGGGTCCTGCCCACCTTCCTGCCTGTGGCCTTACCCTGAGTGAGGGGAGGGCCCCTGGTGCCTCTCCTAGGGCCTTCTTGGGTCAGATTCCTGCTGGGCCCCCTTTTCTCCCTGGAGGGTAGGAACCCTCGGGCTCCTGCTCCCACGGCCCCCTCCCCTGGGCTGGCTCGGGGGGAGGCCAGACAAACAGGCCTCTCAGCCCAGACACTGAGCCCTTTCATGCTGCGGCCCGGCTGCTGCGCTCCCACGGCAGGGCTGGCGGGGGTGGGGAGGGGAGCAAGTAACCCATCCCTGCCAGCCCCCAGGATGGGTTCGAGTGTGGAAGACCATGGTTTGGGGGTTGGGGGCTGTTCACTGATAACCCCTACTTTGTGTCCCCCACACCAGATTCTCTGCTCTCCACCATGCTGCCTTGGGGGGCAGCCTGGAGCTCATAGCCTTGCTGCTGGAGGCGCAGGCCACCGTTGACATCAAGGATAGCAATGGTGAGACCCCAGTGGGCCCCCTGCCCAGACCCCGTGACCAGAGCTCACTCCTGTTAAAAGGTAGCAGTGCTGATAGATGTCTGTGTAGCTTCTCTGGGCTTGTAGGTGGCTTTTCCCTCTTTAATCTTCACAGCCTTCTGGGATGGGGTAGTGCTGTTGTCCTGTTATTCAGATTAAGAGTTGGAAGCTCAGAGATGTTACTTTGCTGTCCTGGGGTCACCAGATTATCCGTGGTGGGCACAGTGGGACTCTGGCTTCAGCCCCGTACAGCCGGACCGCTTCCTGACCACACCTGGCGAGGCCAGAGTCATATCCCGTCGGGCTGTCTGCCCTCCCAGCTGTGGCTCTGTGCTCTGCTCAACGCCCAGGACCTCCCTCAGAAACCCCTTCCCTCCTGCCAGGCATGCGCCCCCTGCACTACGCAGCCTGGCAGGGCCGGCTGGAGCCCGTGAGGCTGCTGCTGCGGGCCTCCGCAGCCGTCAATGCTGCCTCGCTGGACGGGCAGATCCCTCTGCACCTGGCCGCGCAGTACGGACACTACGAAGTGGTATGTGAGCCTGCCCACGGGGACCTGGGGGCAGGTGCCGGGAAGGCCAGGCCCTCACTTGGCTCCCCCCACCCCAGTCAGAAATGCTCCTCCAGCATCAGTCCAACCCGTGCCTTGTCAACAAGGCCAAGAAGACACCACTAGATCTGGCCTGTGAATTTGGGAGGCTCAAGGTGAGGCCTGCAGTCCCGGGGGTGCTGGGTCCTGGACGCCTGCGGGGTCTCAGGAGGAGGCTCTAACTGGTGCTGGGTGCTGCAGGTGGCCCAGCTGCTACTGAATAGCCACTTGTGTGTGGCGCTGCTGGAGGGTGAGGCCAAGGACCCATGTGACCCTAACTACACCACACCCCTGCACTTGGCTGCCAAGAATGGCCACAGAGAAGTCATCAGGTATCCCCGGTGTCCCCCTACTTCCTCATCCCCTTTGTGGGGGACTGTCAGTGCCCCACAGTACCCTCCCCTGCCACCCTCTTCACCCTTGCTCTCAGCCCCCCAGCCCCTGGCAGGCTGCTTTCCCTCCTGCCCCCTGCCCCCATGACGCCTCCTCCTGCCACAGGCAGCTCCTGAGAGCCGGGATTGAGATCAACCGCCAGACCAAGACAGGCACGGCACTCCATGAGGCCGCGCTGTATGGCAAGACCGAGGTGGTACGGCTGCTCCTGGAGGTGGGTGTGGGCACTTGGTCACCCCATAGGTGTACACGGCGGCCTCTGCTGTGTGGCCAGACTGGCTGGGGAGGCGCGGGAGGGAGTGCTCTACCACTCGCATGGTTTTTGCATGGGGGTTGGAGAAGGAGCCTGACTTCCTTTTGAATGGTTCCAAGGCTGTGTGGCTTCAGAGCAGACCAACCTGGTTTGAACCTCTGGTCTGCCTCTTACTAGCCGAGTGACCTAGAGCTCGTCCTTGACCTGGTCCCTGGGCTTCCATTTCCTCATTTGTAAAATCTGAAAATGATAATAATACCCACCTCCTGGGTAGTTGAAAGATGATAGGCAGAGTATTCAGTGCATGCTCAGGCGACACTGTGCACCCAGGGAGGAGTGGACGTGAACATCCGGAACACATATAACCAGACGGCACTGGACATCGTGAATCAGTTCACCACCTCCCAGGCCAGCCGGGAAATCAAGCAGCTGCTGCGAGGTGAGTGCAGGGGTGGAGACCCCTCCTGGGGGCCTGGTGCTGCTCCAGTAGGTACCAGGATGTGGAGGGGAACAGATGTCCTGGGGGAGGGCTGGGTAGAGGACCCTTAGATGACACCTGCCCACCCTTCTCTTAGAGGCCTCAGGGATCCTGAAGGTGCGCGCGCTCAAGGATTTCTGGAATCTTCATGATCCTACTGCTCTCAATGTCCGGGCAGGGGATATCATCACGGTGAGGGGCCCCCTGCCGGCATTCCTTTGCCAATACAAATGATCGCTGTTACTTATTTGGGCACCTACTGTGTGGTCAGGCTCTGGGCTCAGGTCTTTGTATGCACTCTCATTTAATTCTTTCCAAAATCAGAGAAGGTAGTGCTATTACCAATTCTGTTTTAGAGATGACAAAATTGAGAAGTTAAACTAAAATTAGAGAATGAAAGTGACTTGGCCAAGGTCTCACGGCTAGCAAGTAGTGGAGCTGGGTTTGACCACAGGCTGGCCCTGGAGTCACATTGGGGATTATGGTGGATACTGGCAGCAGGGGAGGAACTTGGGCCAATTTGGGCATCAGAGGCCAGTTCCTTGGAGATAGGGGAGAGCTGGACCTGGGCTGCCGGCCTGGCTGCAGGGACAGCTGCTTGCCCCTTGCTTGGTGCTGGGAGTGACCATCCCCTCCCCACCCCGTTGCAGGTGCTTGAGCAACACCCCGATGGCCGCTGGAAGGGCCACATCCACGAGAGCCAAAGGGGCACGGACCGTGTGGGCTACTTTCCCCCAGGCATCGTCGAGGTGGTCAGTAAGCGAGTGGGTGTCCCTGTGCCCCGCCTCCCCTCTGTGCCCACGCCCCTGCGTCCAGGCTTCTCCCGGACACCGCAGCCTCCTGCCGAAGACCCCCTGCACCCTCTTACCTATGGCCAGCTCCCTCGGATGGGCCTTAGTGCAGACAGCCCAGGTACATCCTCCCAGAGTGCAGCACTGGGCACTGGTGTGGGCGTCAGGCTTGGGTAAGCTGCCAGTCAGCTGTTGGCAGTGCCACCTGGGCTCTGACCCCTTTGCTTCTGCCCCCTGCAGCAGGTGACAGGAATAGCGTGGGCAGTGAGGGCAGTGTGGGCAGCATCCGCAGCGCTGGCAGCGGACAGAGTTCTGAGGGCACCAATGGCCACAGCACTGGCCTTCTGATTGAGAACGCCCAGGTAGGAAGGCGGGGACACTAGTTCCAGGGTAGGGCCCACCCCCCCACCGCCAGTTCCCCAAGCGCTGAGTTGGCTCCTTCCCTCTCTGCAGCCACTGCCCTCTGCCGGAGAGGACCAGGTACTGCCAGGACTGCACCCCCCGTCCCTGGCAGGTAGGAAGGGTAACTAGAACCTGGGCTGCTAGGAGAGGTACAGATGGGGAGGCTGAGGGGTTGGCACCCCTTCCTCCTGCCACTTCAATTCCATTTCTCTCCCTCCTTGAAGACAACCTGAGCCACCGCCCTCTGGCCAACTACCGCTCTGGGGAGCAAATCTTCACCCAGGACGTGAGGCCAGACCAGCTGCTGGAGGGGAAGGTGTGGCCTTCACTGGGGAGTGCACCCGGGTCTGGGGGAGACTGGAGGGCCTCGTATGGACTTAAATCCCTGGGGAGGCAGGGGCTTCGGCTCAGCTCTTGCTAGTTCTGCCTGCTCCCCTCGCCCTGCAGGATGCGCAAGCCATTCATAACTGGCTGAGCGAGTTCCAGCTGGAGGGCTACACTGCCCACTTTCTGCAGGCTGGCTACGACGTGCCAACCATCAGTCGCATGACGCCTGAGGTAGGTGCTAAAGCTGGGGAGGACTGGGAGGGCCCAGTGGGCAGAGGAGGGGCCCTGATGGCCAGACTCTGTGTGGCAGGACCTGACAGCCATTGGGGTGACCAAGCCTGGGCACAGGAAGAAGATTGCCTCGGAGATCGCTCAGCTCAGTATCGCTGAGTGGCTGCCCAGCTACATCCCGGTGAGTGGGTGGCGGGTCGTGGCACGGACTCTCGCCCTCAGCTGTGCCGTGTTATGTCTTTTCCTTTCTGGCCTGGGGGCAGAAGATGGCAGGGAGCCAGTTCTCAACGCTGGCACTCTTCCAGGCGGACTTGCTGGAGTGGCTATGTGCGCTGGGGCTGCCACAGTATCACAAACAGCTGGTGAGCAGTGGCTACGACTCCATGGGGCTGGTGGCCGACCTCACCTGGGAGGAGCTGCAGGAGATCGGTGTCAACAAGCTCGGTGAGCCTGCTTGGAGGCTTTCTGGCTGGGCCTCACATGACTCCAGGGCTCTCCAAGAGAAGAGAGTGGGGTCCAGTGGTGACTGGGGTGACCCTTTCCAGGCCTAGCTAACCTTGCCACTTCCATCCACCCCTCTCAGGGCATCAGAAGAAGCTCATGCTGGGGGTGAAGCGGCTGGCGGAGCTTCGGCGGGGCCTGCTACAGGGGGAGGCCCTAGGTGAAGGCGGGCGCCAGCTGGCCAGGGGTCCAGAGCTGATGGCCATCGAGGGGCTGGAGAATGGGGAGGGTCCAGCTGCGGCTGGCCCACGCCTCCTCACCTTTCAGGGCAGCGAGCTGAGCCCAGAGCTACAGGCAGCCATGGCAGGGAGTGGCCCTGAGCCGCTCCCCCTGCCCCCTGCCCGCTCCCCCAGCCAGGAGAGCATCGGGGCACGCTCACGGGGGTCTGGTCACTCACAGGAACAGCCTGCTCCCCAGCCCAATGGTGGAGACTGTAGCACCCCACAGGAGAGGAACCTTCCAGAGGGCACAGAGCGGCCCCCCAAGCTTTGTTCCCCACTTCCAGGCCAAGGACCTCCCCCTTATGTTTTCATGTACCCCCAGGGCTCACCCTCCAGCCCGGCCCCAGGGCCACCTCCTAGTGCACCCCGGGCTTTCTCCTACTTGGCCGGACCCCCTGCCACCCTTCCCACCCCTCCAGACCCACCTCGGCCCAAGCGCCGGTCCCACAGCCTGAGCCGCTCAGGCCCCACCGAGGGGGAAGGTGAGGGGGAAGCCGAAGGGCCAGTGGGTAGCACCTTGGGCAGTTATGCCACCCTTACCCGGCGACCGGGACGCAGCACTCTCACCCGGACCAGTCCTAGCCC